>JADRCC010575646.1:0-18322 GCA_019843855.1 Hylomyscus alleni
GCCAAAAGATGCTAGGCAGGCTGCTGGAGTACAGCCATCATCAACGGTTGTACGCAGCTCTGGACCCTGGGTGCTACACTACTGACCAGCTAGACTCTAGTGGAAAGTCTGTGGTAAGCAATCACTGTCTGGTTGGATCTGAGGCCAGTCCAACCCATGGTCAGAGGATGCCATAAGCCCTAGTGGGAAATGTTTGTTAACTGAACACTCACCTGTCTATCAAACTGCCTTCTAAAGGATTCTGTTAGATCCGTGCTGATTTCAGTTTTCACCAGAGAGGCTTATCTTTGCAGTTGGTTACTACAGAAACTCATAACTCAAGTACTGAGAGTAACTGTTGAAAACTAAACCCTAAATGGGACACCTACAAGTCCTTCCCTCCAGGGCTTGGAAACATCAAAGAAGAGAAGATGGAAACCACGTAAGGACCAGAGGACAGAGTGTAGTGTGGAGAAGGCTTTCCTCAAAGAATTGCCCTGTTACCGTATTAATCAACTCTCAAAGCCTGAGCTGTTGGGGGCACTCAACACTCTGTGGCAGAGAGGGGAAGGGGTCATGGCCACATCGCCCTGAGTATATAAATGCAATTAGTGGTTTCTGGGGGTGGGAAGATGTTTGCTTTAGTGGTTTAGCCACTGGTAAGACGTCCATGTTCCTATAAATATCTCCTCACTCGTGTTCTTACAAGCAATACTTATTAAACTCTGTAAGTAACAAGAAAGAGAGAAGGAGGGAAGAGACAGGAGGGAGAGGAGGGACAGACAGACATGATCATGGAAGAGGAACTCCTTGGGAAGAGAAAGAAGCAGCAGGAGTTGGGGAAGAGGACAAGGAAGGCTTATAGGGATGTGTCAATGTAATTAAAATACGTGAAATGCATGAAAATCTCCTACTAAAACCCATCACTAGGTATAATTAATATATGCTAATAAAAACTTTAAAACAAAATATTTTATTTTGTTTCCTATTATTAAAGTTAAAATTATCAGTTCATAATAATCACCCACATTTCTCCTTTGTAGCACAAGGACCAACACTCAATGCTGGACCTGACTGAAGCTCAAAATGCTAACACTTCATACAACATGCTACTTCCTTTAGGAGTTTGAGCAGTTCCAGTTTTAGCCTCTAAATAAAATGTATTCCTTAATTCTCCTATATTCTGCAGAACAAATAGAGGATTTCCTTTTAAGGGAAACTTTAAGGAAAAGGTTACCAAGTTGATAACGTAGACCACAGATAAAACCCACTGTGTTGAGTTTAAGTGTCATGTGCATCACGTTAGCTAACGGCAGCAGCAGCACCAGCACCACCAAGCTGACAAGCTGGGCAGGCTAACCATCACTCTGGAGAGCCCAGTGACTCAGCCATCTTTGCATCAAACATGAGTTTTATAGATAAAATATTGCATTCTCCTTTGTAAGAACAAACATTTAAAAAGGATTCTGTGGTATTCAGTCAGGTGCCAAAAATCCTAGGGAAAGAACAGTGCTCTCAATGAAGGTACTTACTGAGCAACTGATGTTTGTACGCCAAAGATGAGTGTGGTTGGCCCTTACCTCACACTGCACATAAAAATTAACTAAAAGCCAGGCAGTGGTGGCGCATGCCTTTAATCCCAGCACTTGGGAGACAGAGGCAGGCGGATTTCTGAGTTCGAGGCCAGCCTGGTCTACAGAGTGAGTTCCAGGACAGCCAGGGCTACACAGGGAAACTCTGTCTGGAAAAGCAAACAAACAAACAAAAAACAAAACAAAACAAAAAATAACTAAAAGTCAATCATGAAACTAATGCAAGAGCTAGATAAAACTGTAAAATTCTTAAAAGAAACACAAGAGTAAGCCTCCTTATTTCAGGCTCGGCAAAGAACGTTTAGATCCGCCATAAAATATGAACAGCTAAGAGGATCTGCCCTGTGGTGGCAGACTGTAATCGCGGCACCTGGGAGGAGGCAAGAAGACGACGAGGTCGGAACTAGCCTTGGCTACATGGCAGACCTGAATGAGGTCCAAGCATGGTAAGATCAAAGTTAAAGGCTACTGTGTATGTGCGTGTGTCTATGTGTGTGTGTGTGTGTGTGTGTGTGTAAGTATGTTACTGGGGACCAAACCTAGACCCTCCCACAAACTAAAGCAAGTGATCCAACAGATACATTGCAACTTGTATGATCAAAATTCAAGAAAATAAAACATCCAGAAAATAAAAATGGGAGAAATGTTTTCAAGACAAGTAACTGATAAAGAACTCTCTTAGAGCTAGATCATTTTTTAAAACAGCTAAATAACCCACTCTCAAAACAGCAAAGGGTGTGCTTCTCCTAAGATACGCAATACTAATAATACGTACGTAGAACCATCCTCAACACAGGCAATACAAACCAACACCATAAGACTCTGGCTGACTACAGAGCTGCACACCTGGACTCCCCAGCACCCAGAGGCCGAAGCAGAAGGACTAAGAACTAAGACAGCTAGAACCAAAACCAGGCAGTAAGAAGCATTGCCAGACAGAGAAATCTGCATCCTCCAGTAGCCGTGGAGGAAAATGGTCTCCCAGTTCCTCGGGTGAGGACTGCCATATGACTTGAGTACTACCTAGGTGATTCAAACAAGCACTCCAATGGGAATCTGCACAAGTACAGCAAGTACACAAGTCCATGGGTCCAGCAGCTCATGAGCTGACACTGTGTGGGAGCCGGTCAGGGCCAGCTACAGAGTGAACCCAGACCCTTGGGCAAACTAAGCAGGAACTCCTCTGCTGAGTGCCACTGGCTCAAAAACATCTTCACTCTTAAAGAGATCCAATGCTAAAGGCCAAGAAAGTGGTTACTGGGGCTGGTGAGATGGCTCAGTGGGGAAGAGCACCGACTGCTCTTCGGAAGGTCGTGAGTTCAAATCCCAGCAACCACATGGTGGCTCACAACCACCCGTAATGAGATCTGACACCCTCTTCTGGTGTGTCTGAAGACAGCTACAGTGTACTTACATATAATGAATAAATCTTAAAAAAAAAAAAAAAAAGATTCATTAAAAAAAAAAAAAAAGAAAGAAAGTGGTTACTGGCTTGTGCCCTGAGCAGAGTCTACAGGGGATTCTCACTCTTATAAAGAACAGGCTTTGGCCCCAGAACAGATGTAAAATCAGAAGCAATGGGACAGTCTAGAGAGCCTAGCTCCATAGGGGCAAATGACAATAAACAAAATAGCAAGTGCACTTGTTATAGGATCAAACCCACCCCTTCATGCTTTATATTCCATACCTGTTGCTAGAGCTCTCCTGATAATTTAAAAACATAAACTTTGGATCTGTGCTATTCTGGCATAATATTAAAAATTACATGTAAATACAGGTTTTATTCATCATAGGCTTGAAAAAGTAACATTGCATTACTGTTTATCAATTTTCACTGAAAACAAATGGCTGCTGGGGGTGTATGTGTATGCTACTTACAACGCATACAGAAAGTACATCAGCTTCCATAGAAACTGGCTCCTTCACTGCCCCTATAGCTCCTATGGGCGACTAGACTACACAAGAGGAGGTCTGGAAAATGGCCCTCAGAAGCCCCAGAGAGAGCAGACAGCTCCTACCCCAGTGATCCCTTCAGCCAGGTACCCTGATAAACTCAATCATGTGAGACCGACATCACTCGGCAGAGGACATGATTAAACAGTTGTATTATGATCAACCACTGAGGGCTGCTCTATCATAAGGAGCTGAGCCTCAGAGCATAGCAGTCCCCAAGAACACGAGGCCTCCTGTCTTGCTTACATGATCAGAGTCAACTCCAGTATCTACTAGGTAGAGTAGAACATCAGAGAATGTGTGCATTCACAAAAAAAGCTACGGTAATGGAAGTGGAGCAAAGCAGTCTCAAGACAGAGAGACTTCACACAGAAATCTCTACCGTGGCATCGCTATAGAGCACTCAGCTTCTGCCTGGATAATTCCATCAAGTGTTGGAGGAATTATATTTAAGAAAGCATTGCCAGGCTATTTTAATTGATTAAATAATCTCTACGTTGGGACAAAGTCCACCTTTATGCAGAAAGCCAGTAAGCTTTGGATACTTTATCTAAAGCAATAAGTAATCGGTTTGTTCACTTAACCAAGCAAGGAGACGTCAAGTACCTGGTGGCAGCTCGCCTTCCATTCACTAAATGCTCAGTGAGTGCTTGTAAGGCTGCCTGCAACTTACTTCAGGAGCTTTCTGGCTGCTCTTACTGGACACGCTTTGCTATGTGCAAACCACTCGAACGATGTACTTAGCTGCCTATGTACTTAGCTAATGAGAACAGTAACTAAATAATTGCACTACAGCAAAGAATGTAGAATTATTAGATTTTTTGGAACCTGTCACTGATCATTAGTCCAATACATGTATCCCTAGCAACTCCATCAAAGTGGCGTTCACCGTAATAAAAACAGTAAGAGACTAGGATACTATCTCAGTGCACAGCACAGCCACACAGAGGGAAGACTTGACTTCAAATGCCCAGAATCCACGTAAAGCCAGATGCAGTGCTCATATCTGAATCCTAGTGCTTCTACAGGAAGAAGAGAAGTGGACACAAGAGAATCCCCAGACAAGAATGTCCACAGCAGCGAACAACAAGCAACTGCCTCCCACTAGGTGGAAGGAAAGGACTCACACCAAAGGTTGTCTCTGACCTCCACAACAGCGCCACACATCCTGTCCACCCATATTCCCACAAACACAACATCATTTGCTCACACCCACAAGCATACAAAGAAAAGAACCACTTAACTTATCAGGTACTCACCCAGTACTACAAAATATTAACCACACTTGGACATTTTTAATAATGTACGCTGAAGAACAAATCAGTGTCCACAGTCATTACCTCAAGCATGACTGCTGTTAAAGCTAGGAGCCTGTTCTAACTTGCTTTCCTGCTGCTGGGATGGAGCATCCTGGCCAAAATTACTTGGAGGAAAGCACTGATGGGCTTACAGGTTACAACCCAGCATCAAGGGAAACCAAGCAGGAACTCAAGCAGCGAGCACAGGAAAACGCTGCTCACTGACTTGCGTCCTCTGGTCTCACCTATCTTCCTTACACATCCCAGGACCACTGCTCAAGATGGGGAGTTGGGGGGGGGGATGACAACAGGGGCTGAACCCTCCTTTGTCAATTAGCAATTAGAAAATGCCTCAGCTGGGCGGTGGTGGCACACGCCTTGAATCCCAGCACTTGGGAGGCAGAGGCAGGCGGATTTCTGACTTCAAGGCCAGCCTGGTCTACAAAGTGAGTTCCAGGACAGCCAGGGCTACACAGAGAAACCCTGTCTAGAAAAAAAAAAAAAAAAAAAAAAAAAGGAGAAAATGCCTCAAAGACATGCCTCAAAAATAGAGACAATTCCTCAACTGAGTTCTCTTTGAAGGCATGTCAAATTGATACCTGGAGCTAACTATGATGATCCCTGAATGAAAGTGCTTGGATGACGGCTTTAAAAGGCACAGCAGTTTCTCACTGTACCGTACTGAGAGTGTCTACTAGACACAGAAGACACCCAACAGGGCTGAAACATTTCTAAACAGAGCTGATCCTGAACACCTGAAACTATTGAGCACCCAAGTACAGAAGGCTTGTCTCAAAAGCCAATTGTAGATATGGTTTTGAAGCATGGTTTGAGCTCCCACAATATTAATGAAAACTGTTAAGAGACTTGTACCAGCAAGACTGATAAGAGGAGTTACTTCAAAATGAGAACTGGCTTCTGACTCTCAGTGTTCAGTAGTGGAAAAAAAAACTTCTTGAGAGAGAACACTGAAAAACAGAAGAAGGCAGAGCTGGATCTGAAGCAAGGAACCCAGTAATTCTCCTCTGCACGGGGCGCTACCTGATGGATGAGGAATCTGCCAAAGGCAGCAACTGCTGGAAGCCTCCCACTCCTCCTCTATTGTATGGGAGCCTACGGAGCTCCCTCAGTACCTGTCGCACCATTTTATGCCAGGTACAGCTTTTTAGTCCACAGGTCTCTGTCAGGAGAGGCAGCCATTCTTCTCCAGAAATGGAGTCTGATTCCCCATCACCCTGTTTTTAAAATCTAAGATGACTTGGGGCTTATTCTGACCAATAGCAGGAGTAGCTTATGACCCCATAACCCCTTAAAGCCCTCTTGTTCCCTTCGACACTATGCCTTTTTGATTGCAGAGTTCAGGCTGTGCCCAGCAAAGACACCACATGGGAAAAACATCACAACTGCTGGCCGCCCCAGCAGCTCCAGGTGACAAGCAGGCGGTGAACTGAAAGCACCTTAAACCACGCACTCAAGCTGTCAAATAACTAAGACACATTTAAAAAAAAAAAAAAAAAAAAAAAAAAAGCTGTCAACTGTAGCTTAAACAGGAGGATGACCAACAAGCAGCAGACTGTTGTGAAAGCCACTATGTTTGGACACTGTTTATACTAAATGGAAAACTGAGGCAGTGGTAAACAGTGTTGCATTTTAATGGGCAGCACCTAACTCAAATATAATCAGCAGCTCAAAAGTGCTAACCTGAGGACAACAGAGCCCAGACTCAGACAGTTGACATGGATGAATCAATGTGTCCCTAAGTAATACTGAAAGATAAGGTCTTCAAAATGTAGCTATAGAGCCGGGCGGTGATGGCGCACGCCTTTAATCCCAGCACTTGGGAGGCAGAGGCAGGCGGATTTCTGAGTTCGAGGCCAGCCTGGTCTACAGACTGAGTTCCAGGACAGCCAGGGCTACACAGAGAAACCCTGTCTCGAAAAACCAAAAAAAAAAAAAAAAAGTAGAAAAAGTCTATCTATCCAATCTCCAGACTCCAAATTTTAAATGGGTGGAGGAGAGAGATCACTGCAAATGTCACTATAAACACGAGGCAAGAAAGATGACACCATCCATGCTACAAAATGAAAACAAGTGGCCTTGGGATCTGAGTATGTGCCCCCCACACACAATAAATGTGAAAACCTAAAGCTAAGGCGGTAATAGTACACAAGGTAAAGCCCTTCAGAGGTAGTTATGTCACAAGGGCTGTGGCCTCACAGACTGAATTAATGCCCTTAAAGAGAGGGGCCAGAAAGTGCCCTCTCATGCTAGGCCTGTACGAATGCAACATCTAAAGAATTATTGGTTCGGATACAACACTGACTCTGTTTTAGAGTTTTGATCTTGGACTCGCCAGCTTCTGGACTGAAGAGTGATTAAACCCCTGCTGTTTATAAACAACCCAGTGTGATGTATTTCATCATAGCTGCCTAAGTGCTGATTAGCAACCCTGAATTATGGGAAACATTTTAGTGACAAAATTCTTGTCCAGAGATCTTTCTTTAAAAAAAAAAAAAAAAAAAAAAAAGGGGGGGGGGGCAGGCTAGCCTCAAATTCATAGTCCTCCAATCTTCTCTAACCAAGAGAAGAGATTACAGATGCTGGCTACCCCACCAAACTCAACTCAATTCTTAAGATGCTACAAAAATTACTCTAAGTAAAAAGTAAGATGGGGAGAATACTAATTTACAGGCTGTCTTTTAAAGATTCCAGGGTCAGAGGACAGGACTTAGCTCTACATGAGAGTACTTGCTCAGTGTGTTCAAGGCCCTGGGTTCCATCCTCTGGACTACAACAAAAGAAAAAGACAAAAAAGATTACAGTAGCCACTGAGACATTCTGCAAGGCATTATAAATCGATTACACTGCATCTAAACTATGTACTTTTATACACATACATACCCATAATGAAGTTTAATTTACAAATTAGGTACTATTAGAGATCAATGACTAATAAAATAGATCATAACAACATGCTGTTTCTAGGAACTAGAGAGATGGCACAGTGGATAACGTACTTGATGAGCAAACATGAGAATCTGAATTCAGAGCCTGAGCACTCCCATAAAAAGCCAGGCAATTCCAGCACTGGAGGGGCATACACAGGAAGATCTCTGGGCCAGCTGCTCTAGTCAGTCATCGAGCTCCAGGTTTAGCAAAAGACCATGCCTCCAAACATAACGTAGAGGATGGAAAGACAGCTGAGCCCAGAAAGGTGCTTACATACAAGCTTGACCTGAGCTTGATCCCTAGAACCCATGCAAACATCAAAGGAGACAGCCAAAGTCGTCCTCTGACCTCCACACATACACAGTGGCATATGCACACAAGCACACATACATGGTAATAATGAAAATTTGAAAATAAAAATGATTAGAGAAAGACACATATACAGTGGGGAAAACCCACTAAAATTTAGATAACCTTGGTCTAGACCTAGAGCTTAGCAGGTAACCAAGGACAAAGCACTAATGAACTAAATATTAGCACCTAAATACCGAGCACTGAGCATTTTCTCCATGCTTCCAAATAGTCTTCAGATCCTGGGAGTACTCCTATGGAGCACACATGTCCTAGCTGTTAGGGTTAGTCACCATTGCTGTGATAAAACAACATATCAAAGCAACTTGGGGAAGAAAGGTTTTATTTCAGCTTATACTTCCAGGTAACTGTCCATCACTGAGGGAAGTCAGAGCAGGAACTCAAACAAGGCAGGAATCTGGAAGCAGCGGCTGATAGGGAGGCCATTGAAGAGTGCTACTTACTGGCTTGATCCCCATGGCATTGCTGAGCTGGGCCCTCCCACATCAGTCACTGAGAAAATGTTCTATAGCAGTGGTTCTCAATCTTCCTAACGTTGTGATCCTCTAATACAGTTGTGGTGACCCCCAAAAATAAAATTACTTTGTTATGCTGGGCGATGGTGGCACACGCCTTTAATCCTAGCACTTGGGAGGCAGAGGCAGGCGAATTTCTGAGTTCGAGGCCAGCCTGGTCTATAGAGTGAGTTCCAGAAACCCTGTCTCGAAAAACCAAAAAAAAAAAAAAAAAAAAATTATTTTGTCACTACTTCATAACTGTAGTTTTCCTACTGTTATGAATCCTAATATCTAACATGTAGTATATCTGATATGTGAGCATCCAAGGGGGCTCAATCCACAAGCTGAGAACCACTGCTCTACAGGTTTGCCTATAGCCCAATCTTACAAAGACATTTTCTCAACTAGGGTTCTCTCCTCTTAAATGATTCTAGCCTGTATCACGCTGACATAAAACTAGCCAGCAGAAGACACTTTATCCTACTTTAGGGAATAGTGTGCTGAGGCTGAAAGACTCTAAGTGACTTTCCTAGGAGTCAGAGCTGGTTAGTGATAACACCAGAACCAAGACCCTTTTCAAACCTTTTCAAAGCCCAGAGCTCACACTTAAACCTCCCTCCTGCTCCCACTCCACAGAGCCTCAAGTCTCAGCTTCTGATTAAAAGTAACCTGGGAAGGTGCTTCCTGCACAAACCTGGGGACCCGCACTGGAGCCTCTGACCCCCACGTGCACACTGCAGCACTGGCAGCACACTCCCACACACAGTAATACATTTTCAAAAACAAACAACCTTATAAGGCACTACCAACCTGGACACATACAGTCTAACACCAAAGTCCACACACAGAAGCCATCTCGCTATCCACAGACTTAACCAAATATATCTGAGGTTGTACTTCCAAGCTCTGAATTCTGATTCTTCTGGTGTCTTAAATGTTACTTCTATTATTTATCTAATCAATTACATTAAGACACAAAAACATATAGAATGCCTAAAGATATCTTTGCCCCTTAATTAATGTCACCCTCTTCATCCACACTCACTCATTTAGCTTTTGATCAACTACAGAAGTCTCTATATGGCCTCTGCTGGTTATTAAACACTCCTTTCACCCTACAGGCATGTCTGACCTCTGTATTAGACTAATATCCACAAAATCAGGACTACTGCTGCAATATCTGTTGGTTAAGTGGAAACTGAACTGAATGAGGCACATATAGCAACTGTTCCCAAACTACACGTTGAGTATGCATAAAATACTTTTATTTTATTCTACTTTTGGGGACAGGTCTCCCCATGTTAGATGTAGCTGGCCTACAACTCACTACATCAACTATACTGGCCTCAAAACTGGTAATCCTCCTGCCTCCACATCCCAAGTGCTGGGAACAGGCATGCATCACTATGCATAGCCCGTTTCTGGCTTTATTTTTATTTATTTTATGTGTATGAGTACACTGTAGTTGTACAGATGGCCGTGAGCTATCATGTGTGTGTTCCTGGTAATTGAACTCAGGACCTCTGCCGGCCCCACTCGCTCCGGTGTAATTCACTGTAGCTATCTTCAGACACACCAGAAGAGGGCGTCAGATCTCATTAAGGGTGGTTGTGAGCCACCATGTGGTTGCTGGGAGCCGAACTCAGGACCTTCAGAAGAGCAGTCAGTGCTCTTACCCGCTGAGCCAACTCGCCAGCCCCCTTTTCTGGCTTTAAAGTCACATTTTAACAATTCAAAAACAATGGATTTTTTTTATAAATCTCCCAAAATTAATGTTGTTTTGGATTATCATAGATCTTTAATTCTTTCAACTTCCTTATGCATAATAAAAAGACCCTGAAATGTCATAAAGCCATTCACTAGGCCTACCACAGTCACTGGGGTAAAACACATGCTCAAAGTAGACTTATGAACTGAAGCCAGCAAAGCAATAAAATCAGGTAAGCCTTAGATCACTCTAGGAGATTTGATTCTGAATGAGTTTCAGGACATGACTCAAATGAAGATGTTTACAAAAGTGTTCCTAACACCACAGTGCAGGAAGGAAACAAAATTCCAGAAGCCTGAGGTGTGCTGGCAAAGGCCTGTAATCCAACGATCAGGAGTTCAAGGCCAGCTTTTGCTACAAGAGTCTCAAAAACCAAACACACAAACCAACATCAAGTAGGGAATGAACTATGGAGCCTGGATAACAAAATGTTGACACCAAGATTTAAAAAGAAGATCGACCAGAAAGTAACAGTAAGAATCCTTGGAACTTTGTAAACAAGGGCA
Source organism: Hylomyscus alleni (assembly GCA_019843855.1). Taxonomy (NCBI): domain Eukaryota; kingdom Metazoa; phylum Chordata; class Mammalia; order Rodentia; family Muridae; genus Hylomyscus; species Hylomyscus alleni. The sequence goes on from JADRCC010575646.1 coordinate 10,915, forward strand.
CGAAAAAGAAATAGTATTTCAAAAGTCACTTCTACACAAAATGAGGCAGAAGCAGCCGAAGGAAAACAACCTCCTGTAGATATAAAGGTTACTTTGAGAGACAGAGGGTGACTGGCTACAAAAAAGATAAAGCCAGGGACACTGTCTGTGGTGAGACGGTCACTGTAAGTGGAAAACCATGGTACAAGAATTCAACCAAACCTCCTTAGACACAATTACCCAGCCTTTAGTCTTCTATGGACTTGAATCACGGTCCTGAGTGCATCTCCTTTCAGAAACAGGAAATGATAATCATTTCCTTCTATGATTAATACTTAAAAACTACTTGTGGTTAGAATTATCACAGTAACCTCATGCCCAGCCGAAACGGAAGGTGTCAAGGTAACATTACATATTACAAAATATCAATTTGTGATAAGAAGCCAGGATCTTGCCCTAACAAGAGACTAATATGAAAGGAACCATGAAATGGATGACCAGATATAAGACCAAGAGCCTTGTGGTTGGATGCCTAACAGCAGCATCACTGAGTTATCTGAGTTAGGAGAGGCTAATGGGTTCTTAATCTTTCATCTTTCATTATTTTTAAATGATACTCACTTGACAAATTATGAAACGTTTCTTTTGGATATCCATAATATAAGAATTATCCAATTTTTCACTACATGGAAGTGAGCCCAATAGTAAATGAAACAAAACTTAGTGCTGTTGGGGGAACATGGAACGTCCTTTAAAATGTATCTGAGTGCTTTATCTGTGATTAAAGCGTTTGGCAGGCTGAGGCAGAAGGATAGAAAGTTCCAAAGCCAGGTACACTATCTAGTGAGACCCTGCCTCAAAAACAATGAAAAGCAAAACAAAACAAAACAAAAAAATAAATGAATGGGGGGGGGGTTGAAAGTTCCAGTCAACCGAACCATGACAGAGCTTTCTCTGTAATTTTGCAAAAGGAGTCCAACGGTCAGGTATAAACGTTATAACTCCATTAAAAGAATCCTTTATTAAGTTATGAGGTTAAACCATGAGAACGGGTGCTTTTTGCTTCAATATTGTAGGTAAGCCATAAAAGGACTAAAAAGAGGTAAACCCAACAGGCCAGAAGCAGCACTTGGGTGGCCACAAATTAGTTCCTACTTCACCTTTGAGACTACAAATTAAAGTTTGAGCTGCACATGGTCAAAGAAATTAAGAAACCAACCAAGCCAACAGTTGGAAGAAATCGCCTAGCTATGCCTCATAGTCTTTAAGAAACCCAAAGTACTTTTCAAGGCAAAGTTCTCGGACGCGGCATTAAATTTTAGAGCAGATGACCAACATTTAAATGGCCTGCCTGGACATTTATTTCTGTGCCTAGACCTCGGAAGCTGGGGATCATGTCCACTCCAAGAAGGAAAGCAACTCACTCACGTGAGGAACGGAATCCTCAAACAGCTCGGATCCCCGGTGACGCACTCCCAGCTTGGAAAATGGCCCAGGGTCCACCTCGCTAACAGCAGCTAGGTGGGGAGATGCCCGCGTGCACTATTGTTTCCAGATGTTTTATTTATTTTTAACTTCTGTTTGATGCCGGTTCCCCTAAGCTGGGCCCGGTGGAGGGCGGGAGGGGGGGTGGTCTCTGGCAGCGTCACTGGTGGCTCTGGAAACAACCGAGTTTCGATCATAAAAACACCCCTTTATCCTTTTATCGCAGCGTCCGTGTACCCGCGCCTCTCTCCTGCACACCTCGGCCGTCACCCGCAAGCAGCGCCGGTGCCAGGTCCCCATGACAACCCCAGCCCCGGGCGCCCCGGCCTCCCAGCCCCCGCCCCGCGGCCCGCCGCGCTGACCGGACTAGTGGCGGCCACACGTGCCCCGCTCCGCTCCGGACCCGGCTCCCGGTTCAGCCGGTCCGCCGCCCCGTGCGAGCCTCCATGCTGGTGGTGCGGCCGGTGACGCTGCGACCGGAGACCCTCCGGGCAGGGCCTCCGCGGCCACCGCGACGCCCAACGCCGGCCAGGGCCGCCGCCCGGCGCTCACCTTGAACGGGTTGTTAAGATCCGGATCCGCAAACGGGTTGCTGTCAAAATCCGACATTGCCCCGGCACTGCGCGTCACCCACCCGAGCCCGGCGCCGAGACACAGACGAGGCGAGGCCGCCGCCCCCCTGCGCCACGTCGCCGCCGCCGCCGCCGCCGCACAGATCCGGGTGCAGCTCGCGGGCCACCGAGCCGGCCGTGCCACTGAGCATGCCCGGTGCGGCGGAGGCCCGCGGCGCCCAGCCATCCGGCCGTCCCTTCCCGCCTGGATCTGCGCTCCGGGCTCTGCCTCCGACCGAAGGGCGAGCGCAGGCGGAGGGCAGGTTACAAGCCCCGGGGGCCTAGGACCCACCTAGTGCGGTTTGGGGAAGGGGTGGTGGCCTGGGTAGGGGGAGGACGGTGCGCGCAGGTCCCACGTGGCAGGTGGGGGAGACGACACCGGGAGAGCGAGTAGCTGAGGTGGGAAAACATCCGCCGCAGACACCAAAGGTTCCAGACCCTAGAGCGGGAAGGAACCCTAAACTAATTTAAAACACCCTTGCCAAACACACCCCGACCTGGGAAACCCAGCCGGCTCCTGCCGATCCCAGGTTACTGCTAAGTCACGGAAAGCGGCTTCGCGCTGAGGATCTGGAGTTGCTCCAAGAAAAGGCAACATTCAGAGCCCAGCCCCTGGCTCCTATCCTCTCTCCCCACTCATAAATGATGCGGGGCGTGGGACAGCCGAGTAGGTGGCCAGGCCCTCAAGTTACTGATAGTGGAAGAGAAATTGCTGACGTTGATTTTCAGGCATTTGGATGCGGAATACACACCTCCTGATACTTGCCTTTTTTCTTCCCAGTGCGGGGGAATGACTATTGAAAACTGTACAGTAAATGACATATCACTCCTTGCGCCACCCGGAACTTGTTGAGAGGACATGGCTTTCCCAACTCTATCCTTCCTTCCACTTTTAACAGAAGGGCACTTGAATGAACCTATGAAAAGCCCGAATTATTTTTATTTGGCAGGGGCCTAAGAACTGGAAAAACCCAGACTTAATTATCCATCGCTTTTTGAGGGCCTTGCACTAAGGCAAAGTCACCTGGGCAATAATAACTTTCCCCAGTGTGAAAGCGCACCCACCCACCCACCCACGCGCAACTTGCTGTAGTCTGGTAGAATCCAGGTTGAGATGACAAAGCAGCTGCTTCTAAGGCAGCTAACGAACTGCACCAACTAATTAGGAAGTAGGCATCTAATGTGATCGCCACAAGGTGGTAAGACTCTAAGATTTTAGGGGCGAAGTAATCTGTTCCCAGATCCTCAGCAGCTGCTTATATCTGGTTCTGACTCAACTCAGCACCTGTTGAAATCCAAGCTCGACTTCAATAGTTACTTTGTGCTCCTGTGCTAACCTCTCTGAGTGTTAGAGGCTAAAGAATAAACTTGAAATGCCGTGTAAAGTGCGCCCTACATGTCTTTAGAGCCAAGCAAATACTGGTTGAATGTGTGCTCACAGGGTGCGAGAGTACCCTGCTCCTCCTCCTGGGGTTCGTCTCATCTCTCCTGGGCCTGACTTTACCCAGCTGATTCCCATTGATTGGGCCCTCGCTCCTTCCATGTGTCCCCCAGATGACTCAAATATTCAGGATCTATTCTACTTATCTTCTGTATTCCAAGGCCATAAGGGTCAGCTGAGCATCAGTGCAGGGTGGAAATTTCCAACTATGCTCTCGTTTTGGTTTTTTTTTATTTGTTTTTATTTTTTTAGCTAAAGATGCACTCACTACTCCAGCACCATGGAGTTCTTGGGCAGAGATCCAGGCCTGTGCATCTCCTATCCCCAAGAGTTTGCATTAGGGTTCTGCATCTGCATTTTTAAAAATGTCTTTATATAAATGTTATGCTGTATAACATAACATTTATATAAAGGTTCAAAACATAAATACGGGCTGTGATGATTTTGTTTCCTAGTACTGGCACTACAATACCCTGGGGGAGATCAATCCCAACAGAAAGGAGGTCTGTTGGGCTCACGTTTCAAGCTGTCTATCATTTCAGTACATCAAGACAGGAACTTGGAGCAGCTAATAAATTAAATGTAAGGAATGATGGTGCCCACTAGAGGCTGGCTCTTCCTATATCAATTAACATGACCAAGCCAACCCTGTACAGCATGCCCACTGGCCAAACTCCTCTAAGCAATCCCTCACGAAGCCCCTCCTTCAAAGCGTCTCTCTGTGTGTCAGACTGACAACCAAAACTCTCACATGGCTTGGGCTTGATTTTGTTTGTTGTTGAGGGTGGTTGTGGTTTTGTCTTCTCTTACCAACTTTGTAAAGTTGTCTCAACATTATTATGTGCAGTCTAATACCACACCTGTCCCCCAGTCCTGCCAACATTCTTAGGCTCATGCTGTCCTGACACTGGGGAAATGGGGTATGATCCATACTTGTCTCCAGCCTGTTTTCCTCACTGGGACATGTGCAGAGTTTCGAAGTAAGCTGTGCACTTGTCAAGGAGACAGCCTAGGGTTTCTTCGCTGTGACACAGAAATATTGTCACTTTTTATTTGAACGGGGATGATAGAGTGGGGGGAGGGGCTTGGAAGCATGGCCTAATGGAAATCCCTCCCAATTAACCATATTTCTCTCCAGCATTATTTTGAAAACTGCAAGACTCATCATATTTCTAGCTTCCCCCGCGCAGGTGATTCTGACGGTGGCGGTGTGCTGAATTCGCTTCAAGAGCACAGATGTTAGGATGTTCAAGTAGTGTGGTCTGTGAAGGGCCTCGTTCATTCATTAGCTGTTCTGACACCAGAAAGTCCCTGACCCTTTCTCACGGCCACTGAAGAAAACGAATCAGGGCAGGCTCAGTCATTTAGGGATGTACTTTAGTTTGGTAATTTTAGTAGGGGAGGAAATGAACTGGGAAATGGGAAGCGGACTTCTGCTTTCTCTAGGACCTGCCTCCTAACTTGGGCAGGCTAAAAGAATGACTCAAAACTGGCTTTGGGTCTCAGCTATTTGTGATCTGGGTCATAGCAGTTCACCTTTCCCTTCTGAGTTTCCAAGGCTAATTCATCACCAGTTAACAATTCTTTCTTTCAGCCGGGCGGTGGTGGTGCACACCTTTAATCCCAGCATTTGGGAGGCAGAGGCAGGCGGATTTCTGAGTTCGAGGCCAGCCTGGTTTACAGAGTGAGTTCCAGGACAGCCAGGGCTACACAGAGAAAACTTGTCTCGAAAAACCAAAAAAAAAAAAAAGAAAGAAAGAAAGAAAAAGAAACAATTCTTTCTTTTTGGGGAGGGGGTGGCTTGGGCTCCTGAACCCTCTAGGGCTAGGATCCCTGGTTTCACCTCTGGAGAGCCAGGATCACTGACTTGCACCACTCACCCAGTTTAACAAGTATTTCCTGAACCCTACTGAGAGGTAAGCAGTGTTCTAGATGCTGTGGATAACACAGTTTCCCAGATAGAAGAGTAGGGCCTGTGAGAGCCATAGAGATGCCTCAGCAGATAAAGACACTCACCACACAAGCCTGGCAACCTGAGTCCAATCCCAGAACCCATATTCCACAAAGCCGTTCTCTGATCTCCTGGCATAAGAAAGAGAATGAGAAAAATAAAATAAAATAATAAAATAAAATCACTTTGAATACACACCTGAAATGCAATAAATAACGAAATAGATGTGGTCATCTTTTTCTTTCTTTCTTTTTTTTTTTTTTTTTTTGGTTTTTCAAGACAGGGTTTCTCTGTGTAGCCTTGGCTGTCCTGGAACTCACTCTGTAGACCAGGCTGGCCTCGAACTCAGAAGTCCGCCTGCCTCTGCCTCCCAAGGGCTGGGATTAAAGGTGTGCGCCACCACCTTCCGGCCTTTTTTTTTTTTTTTTAAGTTAGGCATTCCTGGGACAAATGAAGCAGGATTCATTTTTCTCCCTTGGCCCCATTTGCACTTTTTCTCCTTGAGCTGAAACATCTGCCGTTTAGAAATTTCCTCAGAGAGACAGTCTCCCCTCTTCCTTTTCTTTCCATACTTCAAGAGTATGTAATCACCACCGCCCATTGTTCTACCGAAGCATGTATACAAGTGGAAGCCAGAGGACAATTCAGAACTTGCTCCTCTATTCCCATCATATAGGTCCCAAGGATTAGATTCAGGTGATCAACCTTCGTGGCAGGCAAATTTATCTGCTGAGCCATCTCACTGACTCCTTAGTCCCAACTTTTACTGGGTGTGTAGAACTAGAGTGGTATTGTTTGAAAAGCATATATAAACCACTTCTATCGGGCTTTGGAATTAATGTTTATTTTATTTGTTTGGGGTTTTTTTTATATGTATGAGTATTTGCATGCATGTATGTATATGTACACCATACTAAGTGTCTGTGTTTGGTGCCCATGGACGCTTCCCTGGAACTGGAGTTAGAGAGGTTTGTAAGCTGCCATGCGGGTGCCTTCTGAGTACTGGGATTACAGGTGTGGGCAGACAGATCTTTGAGTTTAAAGCCAGTCTGGTCTACATAGTGATTCCAAGGCAGCCGGGGCTAAGTAATGAGACCTTATTCCAAAAAAGCAAATAAAATAACTGTTAAGAGGGCCCAACTGTTAAGAGCACCTGCTGCTCTTGTAGAGGACCAGCTTGGTCCCCAGCACCCACATGGCAGCTTACAAACATCTCTAACTCCAGTTAAATGAAGCTGCTTACTGGATGGGATCAGAGTAAGTGTAGATAGGGAGCCAAATCTAAGATTCAATAAATTCTATTTTCACTGACTATTGGTTGACTTTTCTATGTGAAAAGGGAAAAAGCAGATCTGTTTTTTAAAAAAAAAAAAAAAAAAAAATTCCTTTTAATTAGTGTCTAGATTCTGCCCTTGACGCCCTACAACTTATTGTCAAGACAGTGACAAATGGTTTCCTGCAAAATCTAAATTTTGCCATGTCATCCAGCCACTGTGATCCTCTCTGGATCACAGGAAAAGTTGGCTTTCTAGGCTTGAGAGATAGCTCCACAGTTAAAATTATTTTTGTAGCCGGGCGGTGGTGGCGCATGCCTTTAGTCCCAGCACTTGGGAGGCAGAGGCAAGCAGATTTCTGAGTTCGAGGCTAGCCTGGTCTACAGAGTGAGTTCCAGGACAGCCAGGGTTATACAGAGAAACCCTGTCTCGAAAAACAAAAACAAAAAAAAATATTATTTTTGTACAAGAGTGAAAGCCAGAATTTGAATCCCCAGATGGCACAAAAAATGCCCAGTGAACTCAACAGTCCCACCTTGCAATAAGAAAACAGGGGTCCTCAGGGGTCCTCAGAGCAAGCTGGCTAGCAAAATTAGTCATGTCGGCAAGCTGTCGGTTTGATGGGGAGGTCCTGCTTCAATGAAAGTGGAAGCGAGCTACAGGCTGC
>JADRCC010575647.1:0-17339 GCA_019843855.1 Hylomyscus alleni
TATGTATTAATTCCTACCTCATACAATATTTAGATTTAAAAATGCATTATAAGAAAGTTTCAAGGAGTTACTAAAATAGAAAAAATAAAACCTACTTTCATCTACTTTTAATTTTTAACAAAATATACGTAACATAAAATTACCATTTTCACAATTTCCAATTATTGTTTTGTGGCATTTAACTACCTTTTCATTGTTGCTAACCACTATTACCATCGATTGCTACCTCTTTTACATTTTTAAAAACTGAACTTATGTATCTTCTCAGAAACTCTTTGCTTCTCTCTTCCCAGTTCATGCTTATGTTTAGTTTCCGCCTCAGTAAGGAAGTCCTTGTGTCTTCTGCTCTATTTCCTTTAACATAGTGTCAAGTCTATCCATACTGTAGCTTGCTTTGAAAATTCTTTTTTTTTAGAGGTTACATATTACTGAACTATACAAATATACTGGATGTTTTTTATCCATATTTCTGTCACTGGACACTTATGTTTCTTCTACCTTTTAATTCTGACTAATGATGCTATAAATATGAGTATAATCTCTGTTTGCAAGTATCTGTATGTGGAGTTGTTTAACTCCATGGTAAATTCTGGTATTGATGTTTCTTGTAGGATTGCCATATTGTTTTTCAAAAGGCTTCAGCAGTTTACACTCTCAGCAATACACACTCATGTTAATTTTTAGACTATTAAAAAATTCATAAATTTCATGAAAGAAAATGCTTTTTACTTGCTTCCAGAGAAAAACCAAAGATCAAAGAAATTACACAATACAATAGACATTAGAATAACTTGACTCAATGTACTTTTTATGTCAGTTATTGCATTGTACATACATTGAAAATAGCTATCTCTCAGTCTCCTCATTTGCTTGACATTATGAGATCGTCAAACACAAAATCTCTCACCCACTTTAGTGCTTATGAAGCACATCAGCACACAAATGTTGGTTCCTAGCAGTAGGGCCCAAAGAAAGAGTCATAATCAAACGGGATGTTTGAAAAAGACTGGTGTACAGTACACACATCACTAACAGAAGGGTTTTAAACTTTCAGTGTCTCCTCATAATTCCAGAGGTCAAAAATCTTGACTTTTACTGTGTATGTAAAATTGATATTTAGCTTGATTTAACATATTTACTGATATTTTATTCTGTGCTTTCAAATCAATATAAAATTATAGACTTCTGATTTTAACTACAATAGGACTAGCATATGTGGACCACTTGGGACTTATGAATAAAGCAACTTGGTGGGCCAACAGCATCAATGCCAGCCTAATTGTTCCAAGCAGTGTTTTGTTCCTTAATGAAGATTCCATTGTTGTAGAAACACGACGATTACTTTAGGACAGATGGCAAAGTGGCAAGATGGGGAAATTGTTCACATAATTGTAACTAAAGTCTGAGTCTGATGAAGAATGCGCTTGAAGGACTATTCTAGGGGAGGGTATTTATAGAACTCTAAATTGCTCACTTATTGCTTAGAATTTCATTGTCCTTCACTTAAATAACACAGTCTTGAACTGTAGAGCTGAAATAATGAGTGCCATTGTTAATCTCTAAACTAATTAAATGGTGTGAATGAGGCCAAAGAAATTTGTATGTCCTAAATTCTGAAATTCAAAACTGAGGAAAAGCAAATGTCAAAATATATTTAAAAAACTAAAGCCTGACTGATTCAGCTGTTTAAATTGTTTATATTAAAGACGACTATCTACTTTTTGACCTCTATATTTCTGTAGCTGTAGTCCTTGACCGAAGTATCATCTGTGGATGCATTTCTGAGCATTATTCTTTGAAACTATCAGCAAGCACACACACACACCTTAATAAAGAAAAGACTTAATGTACTCTACTGTAAGAGCTAATTTATAATTGACCTATTATTATTCTAAGAGCAAGAATTTGCCTTTAGGCTATAAATCTCCTCTCATAGAATAAATACTAGTTTTGAAGTTTTTCTGATACAACTTTTAAATACACTCAACCAAGTAAGAAGGAAATTAAATATTGATTAGAGCAGGATTTTTTTAAGCTAAACTCAGTAAGGGTAATAAAATTTCATACACAAATTTATGATTGCAAATATATATCTCTATAAATACATATATACAAAGCTTTTCTTCTAAAAGTACTTTTTTTTTACATTCATTTAATTGTTATAAATCAAATCAGGTGAAGATAGTTATATTATACCAATTATGATAGGTATGATAATTTGATAAACATTTTCAAAGTTTTTGTATAATTGTGATGCAGTTCTTCTTTGCTTTTGGTTCTTCATATGCAGATACACATACACAGTTTCATTTTCTCATTGGTGTTCATGCATGGAAATTTCCTTTTCAGCTGTGTTCACTACCTTTGCTCTTCTAGAGAATGTATGCTTGACTTCAGAATATTCTTTTGCTGTCTATAAATAAATTCTTTGTCTCATCATGCTTGACAATCCGTTATATTGCTTTGTTAGCATTTGTTCATCTTTGAACATGTTTGGAACACCACTAAGTATTATACATGGTGAGCCATTACTTAAGTGAATGCAAGTACTGGAAAAGCAATCACAGGTTAGTCATATCTTCAGAAACCTATATTACAGTAAGAATTTGGAATTTATTTTTGTAAAAAGTAAAAATTCACAGAAGGGTTTTAGTCTTGTGAAGTTGCATTTTATTTTCATATGGCAGTAAGTGGAATGGTGACTTTTAGGAGGATAAAGTCAGAGGCAACAGTGGGAGTGATAAGGAACCCCCAATATGCTGAGCAGAGTTTGGAATATAAAAGAGCACACTAATTTTAGAGACTCATAGCAGGAAACAGCTGGAGTACAGAAATTCACTTAGCAGCAATTGAGACAAAGAGGCCAAAACTGGGAGTTTTGGAAGATATCCTAACTTATCTGTTAGAATTTTCATTTTCTGGTTTATTTTATGCCCAGTTGGAACTATACACAGACATATTAAGATGAAGTCATTAAGCTTGAGATAAGCTTGAATGTTATCAATTCCCTAATTTCAAAAATAAACACATGAAGGGGAGTCTTTGATGGAGAGAAAAGGGATAATCTTACTATAGGAGAAATCTTATGGTCTGTTATGAAACCAAAGGGATAGAAAATACACAGGAAGGAAGTCCTGCACGTTGATAATGATGTCAGTATGAAAACAGCATAGCATTTGCCTTTTGTGATAAAGATATCTCAATGTATCTAATTGTGTCTATCAGTAAATATAAAACATTGCATTAAGAACAATGCAAGGTATTCTGAGCTTTTGGGCTAATATTGACTTATCAGTGAGTACATAACATGTATGTCCTTCTGAGTCTGGCTTACCTCACTTAGGATGATATTTTCTAGTTCCATTCATTTGTCTGCAAAACTTGAGAAGTTGTCATTTTTAATAACTGAGTAGTATTCCATTGTGTAAATGTACCATATTCATCCTTCCATTGAGGGATATCTGGGTTGTTTCCAGCTTCTGGCTATTATAAATAGGCTGCTATGAACATAGTGGAACACATGTTATATGTTAGAGCATCTTTTGGGTATATGCCCAGCAGTGGTATAGCTGGGTCTTCAAGTACAACTATTTCAAATTTTCTGAGGAGCCACCAGATTGATTTGCAAAGTGGTTGCACCAGATTGCAATCTAACTATCAATTCAGGAGTACTCCTCTTTCTCCACATCCTCATCAGCCACCTGAGTTTTTGATCTCAGCCATTCTGATTGGTATAAGGTGGAATCTCAGGGCCGCTTTGATTTGTATTTCCCTGATGACCAAGTATGTTGAACAACTCATGGACCATAAGAAGCTTAACAAGAAGGAAAGTCAACATGTGGATACTTCAGTCCTACTTAGAAGGGGGAACAAAATAATCATGGGAAGCAGAGGGAGGGAGAGCCCTGGGTGGCCAAAGGGAAAGGGGAGGAAGAAAGAGAGGAAGATCAGGTAGCCTAACATCTAGAAAAATATTGAATTCTGAAGTCAAATGTTGTCCAACAGCACAGCATGTAGGATCATCATTATTGTTAGATGAATACATAGAAGCTGGACTAAGTATCTGAGTAAGTATAAATTGATCTTAGTGATTAAATAAAAGATGGACATTGTATCACTACAAAAGCATGGGTAATGGGAGATGTGTAACCTGAAAGTGAAAGTGAAAGGAGGATGCTGGAAGTAGAGTATGAATGCTGAGTTTCATGGTGATGGAGCATGGGGTTGTGGAGAAAAGGAGAGAATGAGGGAGGTGTCAGCTAAAACCACACAGGTATGATATTGCCCTAAAGAAATCTGTTGCTTTGTTTTGTTTGGGTTATGTTTTTTTAAGTGATGACAAGAACTTAGAGACTGAAGAGACAACTTAATGGGTACTGCTGTTTCCTGGACCTGAATTCAGTTTCTAAAACACAGACTGAGTGGCTCACAACTCCATATAAATCCAGCTACAGTAGATCCTCCGCCCACTTCAGGCCCTTGTTGTTATCTGTAATTACAGGCACATGCCTCACACAGAGGCATACATATGCAAGGAAGTTTTAAAAAAAAATTGCAAAAAGACCATGCGTTTGACATATTAAAACACTGAATGAAAGCATATCAAAAATCTTGAGATGTTTCAGAAAGTTAGCTTTATTTCTCTGCTTGCCTGAGACAAGTGTATTTTTCTCTGAAATGCACAATAAGAAACTCATGTAAGTCATGACAGTGAGACTTAGGAAGGTGCTTTTGTCCCCTTACACTTGAGATGTCAGAAATTTTAACTGTTGTGTTTACTCTCACTATGAGCTACAGCAACTCTCTGAGTATAGTATAAAGTGTGCTCTGATAACTGGCACATAAAGTGGGAAGCTATTTCCATCTATGTACTCCTATCTGTCTCTGTTGTTTGGAGTCAGCACTTTTCCTTGTCTCAGTTCTCTGATGTATCCATGAGTATTTGAGTATTTGATTAAATGTTCAGTTGTATCATAACTAACTTGTTTTGTGGATACACACACACACACACACATATATATATACACACACATATATATGTACACACACATATATACATATATATATACACACACATATATATACACACATATATACATATATATACACACACATATATATACACACATATATACATATATATATACACACATATATATACACATATATACATATATATATATATACACACACACATATACACATATACACACACACACACATATATATATATGTGTGTGTATACATGCTTTACATGTCACAATGAGAAATTTAAAAACTTTAGGCATGCTGGTCAAGGAAGCCAGTAGGCTAACTGCTGATTTTTCACTTCTCCAAATCCCACAGCCTCATCTCAAGCTCTGTAGCAGACCTCATGCTGGCATATTTCTCTTCCTCCCTGTCCCCATCTCCAACAGATCATGACCTACTTCCCCACTCATCCCATTATCCTAGCCCCCAAATCCAGCAAGATTTCTTTGGGTAACCCCAACCAAGCCTGCCAGAAAAGCAAGTAGGAAAATGAAACAGTTAGGCAAGTTTCAGACCTTCACATTGCTTCCTGTCCTCCAAATCTAATCCCCCAGTTTCATCCTCAGTTCTGTAGATAACTACTGTTGTGGCCTCTCCTCACTCTCTACCACATTCCTAGAGAACTAAGCAGATCCTGCTGTAATACTCTGCTGCCCTTCCTCCTATGGACCCAGGAGACCCACCCTATATCTCCTACCCTACCCCTATTCCGAAGGATCATTTCCCAATTCTTAGAGGCACATCCTAACTGAAACTCTCAATGCTCACACCTAGAAGGTTCTCAGAAGAATTGCCTACCAGACAAAACATAGCCACCACACCCTGTTGTGGACCAGAGACAGCAAAAGAAATCAAAGAAGAAAATACTCACAAGGACAAGGAAAGATACCAGTACTTAAAAATTACAAATTTCCCAAAGCCAGATGATGGGACAATGAGAGTAAGACACAATCAATGACAGCCAGGACATCATATCTCCAGTAGAGGCAAGCAATTTTGCAAGAAAGGCAACAGAGCAAAGCAGAAGACAAAGACCTTAAAATAGTCCTTATGAATAATACAGAGGTTCTTAAAGAAGAAATGAATAAATCCCATATGAAATTCTATGAAAGCACAAACAGTATAAGGAAATGATTAAAACAAATCAAGACATAAAAGTAGAAACAAAATCAATAAAGAATGTCAAAATTGAGGGAAATTTGGAAATAAAAACTTTGGGAATTTGAACAGGAACCTCAGAGGTAAACCTTCCCAAAAGAAAAGAAGAGATAAAAACAAAGATGATCTCAGGTACTGAAGACAAAATAGAGAAAAATGGATATTGCAGGGGTAAAAATGTTAAATCTAAAACACATCCTGGATGAAACTGCTAGAAAACCTGTGAAACTATAGAAAAAAACTCTAAGAATAATATGAATAGAAGAAGGAGAGCAAACTGAGGTCAAAAATTCAAAAAATCCTTTCAAGAAAATTGTAGGGGAAATTTTCTCTAATCTAAAGAAAGAGGTATATATCTAGGTATAAGAAGCATGTAGAAGACCAAATAGAATAGACCAGAAAAATCTTCCTCTTGACATATAATAATTAAAACATTAAATATACAAAAAAGAAAAAATATTAAAAGCTGTAAGGGAAAAAGAACAAATAGGACATAAACGTAGACCCATTAGAATGAGAATTGACTTCTCAATGGAAACTCTAAAACCTAGAAGGGACTGGACAAATGCCCTACAAACTATAAGAGAACACGAATGCCAACCAGACTACTACAACCAGAAAAACTTTTAATCATAATAGAATGAAGAAAATAAAACATTCTATGATAAAAAAGAAACAATTTTAAGCAATGTCTGTCAACAAATTCAGCTCTGGAGGTATAGAATAAAAACTTCAACCTAAAAATATTAATCACATCTAAGAAAACATACAAAATGATCCCAATATAGTAAAAAAAAAAAAAGAGGAATTACACACACACACACACCACCACCACAACAGCAACAACAAAAAGTAGGAATCAATCAACAATACTCATTGATATTTCTCAATATCAGTGGTCACATTTCCACAATAAAAAGATATGGACTAATAGAATGCATATGAAAAATGGATTTGTCCTTCTGTTGCACCCAAGAAACACAGCTTAAGATCAAGGACAGACATCACCTTAGGGTAAAAGAATGGAAAAAGATACTCCAAGCAATAGGTATAAAATCCAGCTGATATAGCCATTTTGATACCTGACAAAGTAGATTTCAAACCAAAATAAGTCAGAGGAGATAAGAAAGGACAATTCATAATCATCCAAGGAAAAATCCACCAAGAACACATTGTAACTCTTAATGCCTATGCACCAAAACCAAGAGCATCAAAGTTTATAAAAGAAATATTACTGCAGGTTAATATATATGTGACTTCAATACCCAACACTCACCAATAGTCAGGTCTTCCATACAAAAACTAAACAGAGAAATACTAGAACCAACAGACATAAGCCAAATGGAACTAACATATTTTCAGAAAATTTCATCCAAACCCAAAAGAATATACTTTCTTCTTAGCAGTTCACTTTTCCAAAACTGACAATAGACTTGATTACAAACCAGGTTTCAATATATACAAGAAAAATTAAAATAACACCCTACATCATATCTAATGACTATGAAGTAAAGATAGATATATACACCAGCAGAAATGTCATGAAAACAGAACAAATCACTACTGAATGATAAATGAATCAAATCAGAAATAAAAAAGAAATTGACTTTCTAGAATCAAATGAAAATGAATATACATATCCAAATTTATGAAACCCAATGAAAGAAGTTGTAAGAAAACATTCATAGCATTAAGTAATTTGATATGTGAGAGATAGATAGATAGATAGATAGATAGATAGATAGATAGATAGAGATCTTATACTAGTTACAAAACAGCATACCCAACATCTCTAGAATAGTGGCAACCCTTTAATACAGTTCCTCATCTTATGATGACCCTGAACAATAAAATTATTTTTGTTAATACTTTGTAACTATAATTTTGCTACTTTATGAATCATAATGTAAACATAGGTAAATATGTAAGATATCTAATATGTGACAATAAATAATACAACTGGAGACTGAAATCAATAAAAACAGAAACAGACAAAAAATAATACAAAGTATCAATGACACGGAAAGTTATTTCTTTGCAAAAGCCAGTAAGAGCAACAAACACTTACCCAGATTACTTTAAAACCAGATAGAAATGATCCAAATTAACAAAATTAAAAAAGAAAAAATAAATATAACAGACAATTTATGATTCTGGAGAATCATAAAGGCATACTTTATAAAGCTGTATAAGAGAAAAATGAAAATTGGAAAGAAATGCATATCTTTATAAATATATACCACTTACTAAAGTTGAATCAAGATAAGATTAGCATCTTAACCATATCTAGAACCTAAATAAAATAGAATCAGTAATAAAAGTCTATCAACCAAAAATAGCCTATAGCCTATGTGAAAAATTCTACCAGACTTTTAAAAAAGTTAATGCCAATACTCAAATTATTGCATAAAATAGAAACAGAACATTGTCCAGTTTATTTTATGAGGCCACAGTCCCGCTGGTATCTAAACCATGTAAATACCCAACAAAGAAGGAAGATTACAGACCAATTTCCCTTATAAACAAAGATGCAAAAATTCTCAAAATGCTTGAAAACCAAATCTAATAAGACATCAAAAAGATCGCCTACTATGACCAAATAGATTTTATCCCAGAGATAATGGGAAGAGTCAATATAGATAAGTCAATATATGTAATCATAAAAACAGACATACATTCTACACTCTTGACTTTTTTACAAGAATAGTATGTTAAGAATTGTGTGGGAGTTTGGCAAAGAAATCTTTGTGTGTGATAACTATGTAAACTTTATTTAAATATAAACATATATTCCTTTTCCAGAGCTCTTGATTTCCATAGCTGAACCCATGTTTCTGACTATAGTCTGAAATCTCTCCTTTTGGTCTAATTTACTTAAACTTGCTCCAATTAAAGTGAATATGTACTTCCTTTAACAATCATCTGTACTTCCATTTTTAAGCTCATCATTTGTACACTGAGGTAAAGGTTCTTTTCTAAAATGAGTGAACTGTAATACTACTGTTCCACTTGTGAAGAGCATCCCAAAAGAATATGAGTGTAGCCACTGATCTTATGTCTCAGCCTAGCCCCATTCTAGAATAGGAACTATTTTAAACAGAACTAGTTAACTGTTCAGCATTAATATTTCCTTAGACTTTAGACTTTGTCTTCTGTTTTGACTACCCTTTAACACAATCTCTGCAACTATAATGAGTATCTAAAAACACTTCATAAATACCAAGGCTCAAAGCAGGTGTGTTGGTTCACACAACTAAAGTCACTTGAGAAGTTTGGGCAGGAGTTTGAGTTAAAAGTTACCTTTGGCTCTTTTGGAAAGACTACCCTGTGCTGCCTGAGATATTGTCTCAAGACACAATAAATTAATTAATTATGCAGTCTTAATTAAAAAGAAAATAAAACCAAGAATTTTGGCTCCTCAATCTACATCTATTCATTTCTAGACCATACAGGAAAGGTGACAAACTATCAAGATATGTACTGGGCTCTTCAGAGATATCACTAGTTGGTTGTAATATTAACTCAGTTTCAAATTCTTCAACCTCCTTTTCTGGAGGTTATCACAGACCTATGAGATAGATCTTATTTAAAAAAAAAAAAAACAAACCCAATATGTATCTCTAGCTGTTAGATTTTTAAGTATAATTACTTTAACAACTGAATTATTCTACAATGTTTTATTGTTTGTGTGTATTGCTTCACTAGAGAGAGCCAAGAATCATGTTTTATCAATCAACTAGTTTCTCAGTATATTTTCTAGTATTTGGCACAGAGTAGAGCACCACTAGAGATGGTTTATGACTATATAATTAAATAATATTGCTTTGAGGGAAAATGTTGTTTAAATACGTAGATGATGATATATATAGATATATGATACACACACATATACAGAGAGATGTCAATAGATAAAGAAGTATTTTTGTATTCTCACACTTTAAAAATACTTTCTGCCTTTTTGTTCCCTAAGTAAAAGCCTCATTCAATTGATGTCTGCTTAATGCTGCAATTGAAGTTAAGAGGTAGAAGGAAATTAGCTTAAGTAATAAGTCCATTTAGATGCCATGAAGATTATTAATCTAAGATATTACACTGAAGTTTTCTTCCTGTTCTCTTGATAAAGAATTAGAAACTGTTCAATTCATGATCATAAAGAGCTAGAAGATGAGAAAACTAAGTTTATGGCCTTTATGTCAAAATTCTTTTTTGTCATTGGGCATATATATTTTTTGAATATTCTCTAAGCCTCTGATTTTAAATATACAAAGGTTTCACATTGTTGATCTGCTGTTAATAATGCTTCGTCCCCTAATAGATCAAGACAATATTTTACTGAAATGGAAATAGAATAATCAGAAAAAAAGGAACCAGAAGGAATAAGTTTTTATAGCAAAATAAGCATTAAAATTTTCATGGGCCTTGTTATTAACAGGTGTTATTTATAGCATGTGGAATTATTTAACAAGCATCCTTCAGAGAGCTCAAAATAAAAAGATTTTGCTGAAGACAGTTGATCAATTTAATAAGCTGGTTCTTCAAATAAGTAATTAATGTGAATGGAAAAAATAAAACATGTAACTTCATAAGCTATTTAAACACTTTCTAGGAAACATGCAAATGTTTGATGAAAGAATTACCTAGCAGGAAATGGTTTATATTAGATGGTATATCCATTAATGGGATGCATGTTATAGAGTATGCTGTGATTTTTTCCTTTAACATCGAAGTATTTCTTGTGAGGATTTTATTATTGTTGTTGTTTTACCAAAGCTCTCTTGACAGTTATCATATATGACATTTTTCTTTATATTCCCAAATTGATTGGTTGGCAAAGGTCTGAACTAAATATTCATGTTTAGAATTTTCATTGTAAATTACCATAGCTAGACATTGGTGTCGCTTGGAATGTTCTTATTTTTGTGGTCGTTGTTTTAAAGCCTTATGCAGAGTTATAATTGTCACGAGCAATTATTTGTGTCCACTTGAGAGGACACTGTCCAGGAAGAAATGTTTGAGAGAAATAAAAGATGAAATACATCTAATGTTATTAATTATTGAATTGCTTGATTGATAATAAACACAAATGAATAAGTCCCAAGCACACTGGCAGTACACTGGTCAAGAAATCAAATTAAGATTTTATAAGTTGATGGTAAAAATTAGTATCATCAAAGAAGTAATGTTCACATCATTCACTGTTTAGAAATAGAAAAATATACATACTTATTTTCTTATTTATGCATTTATCTTTTAACATAAATAACTGTAAAACTTAAATTAAGTGCTAATCTTTGTGATATGGTCATATGATCATAAAATTATTTTAAAAATAACTAATTACAGCTTTGAAATTTTAAATAATTATCAATAAAGGCCTAATCATAAGAATTTTATCTGAGGCGTATGCGCAGAGAGGAGCAGAGGGTCTGAACAGAGTTTGGTTGACTGGAGGCAAGATGCAGGACCCCAACGCAGACACCGAGTGGAATGACATCCTACGTAAAAAGGGCACCCTCCCCCCTAAGGAGAGCCTGAAGGAGCTGGAAGAAAAGGAGGCAGAGAAGGAGGAGCAGCTCCTCCAGCAGTCAGTGGTGAAAACATACGAGGACATGACACTGGAAGAGCTGGAGGAGAACGAGGATGAGTTCAGTGAAGAGAATGAACGAGCTATCGAGATGTACCGGCAGCAAAGGTTGGCTGAGTGGAAAGCAACAAATTTGGAAAAGTTTTAGAGATTTCAGGAAAGGACTATGTTCAAGAAGTTACAAAAGCTGGCGAGGGCTTGTGGGTGGTCTTACATCTGTACAAACAAGGGATTCCCCTCTGTTCCGTGATAAACCATCACTTGAATGGACTTGCCAGGAAGTTTCCTGATGTGAAATTTATCAAAGCCATTTCAACCACCTGCATACCCAATTACCCCGACAGGAATCCCCCCACGGTGTTTGTCTACCGGGAAGGGGATATCAAGGCACAGTTCATTGGTCCTCTGGTGTTTGGTGGCATGAACCTAACTATAGATGAGTTGGAGTGGAAGCTGTCTGAGTCGGGTGCAATCAAGACAGACCTGGAGGAGAACCCCAAGAAACCCATCCAAGACCTGCTGCTGTCCGCAGTGCGGGGCCCTGTCCCATGAGGAGGGACAGTGATTCCGAGGGCGACTAAGATAGCAGTCATGTAACCTTTTGAACTTTCTTGATATGACACATTGTCTGGATTTTTAATGAGGAAAAAGCAAAAATTTATCACTTTGGTTTTTAACCTTTTTATAATTATTTAAATTTTGTATATTTCAGATATAATCATTGCTGAAATTTTTTTAAAAAATTTGTTGGAACTCTTTAAGAGAAATTTAAGCAAGCTATTATGTCACATATCTAGATTTTACTATGTGTATTTCAGCAAACCATGAAACTGTTTATATTTTGACATGCAACTATATAGAAATTAATGTGGAGTTTAAAAATATAATGCAAATAAATTAAGTTAAAATTAAAAAAAAAAAGAATTTTATCTGAGTTTAGAGCATGTCCCCATCACTTTTTGTTCAATTTGAATAACTACATTTAGGTCTTGTAGATTATAGGTATATCTGCAAAATGTTGAAATATTATTAATCTGAATCTTCTGGAAAGTATTGAAAGAGACAGTATGTGGAAATCATATTCCAACACAAAGTAACACTCAGTAAGTGAGCTAGTAAAACATAAGGGAAAAAAAACCTACTTATCTTGAGTCCCATGGTCGTTTTTAACAAGAGCTTTGCTATAATTTGCTGGTTACATACTGAGGCGGGATTTCTCACTATATGAATTTGCAATCCTGAAGGTTTCAAATGATGTACTTGTTAAATGTAATTACTTTCTCTGTGTTCATTCTCCCTAGTCATTCTGGTTTCTAATTTCCTTTCCCATTTTCTGAATAACAGTAAGGTCCAGTGCTTATACAATTTAGGCAGATCACCAATGAGTTCCACCTCTGTTGCACACAGGCTCAGGAAAATCTCTGGGCAATAAGTCCTAGAGTTTTAGAGCAGAGATCTCATGTAGACTGGTATTTGGAGAGATCCATTTTATTCATTTTGTGTGATAGATTAAAAAAAAAATGGCTCTCATTAAATATCCAGGGTTTTTTGTTTGTTTGTTTGTTTGTTTGTTATTTGTTGTTGTTGTTCTCTATGAACCATTTAAACTTTCATTGAACCTGTGTTAATTTTTTTTAAATTTTATTGTTATCTTCTTTGCTTGTTCTTTATCTTCATCTTCCTGCATATACTTCTTTTTTACAAAACCGAGACAAATACAGGCATTCCTAAGATTAATTCCTGCTGACCTACTCCAGTAATGAATGAAGACAGACCATATCAACCAGAAATTGACCTAATGACTGTAAGTGACATGTGCATGCTACCTTTCCCTGTAGTGTAATAAATTATGCTTGAAATACGATTGTTTGTTTGTCAATGCTTTATATCCAAGGCTGAAATTTTTGCCTCTGTCTGATACTCAGAAAGAAGCTATTGCTTGTTTGTTGTAAGTAGGTGGAAACTGGACCATTTTTTTCCCAAAATTCTATATTTCAAAACAGAAATGAGTATCTAATCTAGGCATGGCAATCTCTAGCCATTAATCTATGTTTTGTGAACTATTATTAAAGTAGTAAGTAGTAGTAATCAAGCATGTGAAAATATATTTACTGAGTTATAATTGGTATGACATGATGCATATCTCAGATTAATTCAGAAGACCAGTGACCCCATTTTATTTATATATTTATGTATTTATTTTATGTATTCATTTTACATCCCTATACCAGCCCTCCTCCTCCCAGTACTCCTCATGCAAGTCTTTCGCCATTCCAACTTTTCCTTTTCTTTTGAGACAGGGAAGCTTCTTCTGGATAGCACCCCCTACTAGTATTCCCTCCCCACCCCAGCATACACACACACATGCACATCAAGCTGCTGTAGGACTTGGACTTGGCATATCTTCTCCCACTGATGCCAGACAGGGCAGTTCATTTAGGAGAGTGATCTATAGGCAGGCAGGCTACTGGCTCAAGGACAGCCCTTGCTCCAGTTGTTGAGGGACCCACATGAAGCAAAAGCTGCTTCTCTGGTACATATGTGAAAGGGGCCTAGGACCAACCGGTGTTCACAATTTGGTTGATGATTCAGTCTCTGAGATCTCCCAAGGGTCCAGGTTAGTTGATATTTTTGGTCTTCCTGTGGTGTTCTTGGCCTCTTCAAGTCCCTCAGTTCTTTTCCCAACTATTCTATGAGACACTCATAATTCCATCTAATATTTGGCTGTACAGAGACTCTATTTTTAATACTTGCTCCCCAAAATATGTTAATAAAGATCTTTGAATAAAGAAGATATGAAAATAGTGTTAAATTTAAGAGATACCCCTTAGGATTATCACTGTGAAAGATAAAAAGTGGAGCTGTGGAAAGCACGAGTAATTCTGTAAAACATAAGATGGAATGAGTGATTTGAATTAGCTCATCAGTAATAGCCTAAAAGCTTTCTTATACTGGGTAAATTAGTGAGGCAACTTACAAGGAACATTTGAAGCAAAGATGAACATTCATATATTTTCCAGTGAAAGTATTCCTATATGTCTCAGTAAATATGGACAGAAGCAAGAAATGATAACATGATATAAGTTAAGTACTTGCAGAGTGGTAATCTCTTAAGGTAAGAAACATGCATCAACTATCAATAGGTAGGTCAGGTGGAAGAGTTAGTGAGAAAAGCTTCAAAAATTTAGGAATGTTGTTAGGAAGTTAGCTCTCCAGGTTTAACAATTCCTGGTGGATTCTAGAGCATGCTTTTATGACCAAAAACTCTATTACAAAGTAGTTTAATATCTCTGTGGAAAGGATGAGCAGTGTTGACAGGCATACTATTAGGCACTTATTATAGATCAAGCTTTCACAAAGGATCTAAAAATATGTTTTGTTTTGTAGTAAACTCTATACTTGTGCATAGGAGATAGTCTTATGATTTTGGGAAAGTTTTTCCATGAACCAGCTACTGATGTAGGTGGTTTCTGTTCCAATAGTTGCGTTATGCTAAGAGAGTGGTTTGAAATTAAAAAAAAAAAAAAAGTTTAAAGAGAGTAGTAAAATTCAACTATTAACTGCAGAGGCTGATGGAATCCAATTGGGAAGCTCTAGAAACAAGAGAGTAAAATAATTCTTGCCAAGAGGAGTCTCTGGTCCATATTGATAATGCAAATGACTTAGAAAATTACATTGTTGATCATTACAGAAGGGGAAATTGAAAATTTAGTCTTCATTCTCCAATAATTGGCAGCTGACATATTAAGCATAAGTGGGCATGGAGAAAACACAGTAAGGTTGACAGTAGTGGAGAAATAGAAGCTTGAAAGTCATTTGAGGAAAGTCATCCCAGTTAACAGAAAATAATGGAAAATACATTCATTAATGATTGTGGAATAGAGTTAAGGAGATCAGTCAGTGTTATGAAAACTGTGTGTGACAAATAGATTTAAAAGCAGAAAATTTAATAATTAAGGCCTTGGCTATAAGAGTTTGACTTTGTTAAATGGAAAATTAAGATGATGAATTGTTTTAGACAGAATCCTAACAAAAGTTTTCTGCTAAAGCTGAGACTTAAGGTGGATATAGGTGTCACTTGGCTGATATGCCAACCTGGTAGGCCATTGATCTTTTATGCAAACGAGACATCATTCCCTCTAGGTAGGAAAAGATCAAGGAGAGTAGTTTTGTCCTGAAGAAAAGGAAGGAAGGACTATCACTTTTAAAAGCCAAGTGTCATATTACAAACAAGGATATGACTACTATTGTACTTGCCTTGAGGCATAGAATGAATCAGGATGAAGGTAATGTTTGGTTTCTGGCCCATGAGACAAGGGAGTGAGGTGTATATCTTACATATCAAACCAGATCTGGTCCCTGATCTCCAAGTTTTCCCAGAATCCCTCAGTCCCTACCTGACATATCCTGCCTCAAACGCTGAACTTTCCAGTTCAGGAACTGAGCTTCCCTTTCCCCAGAGGTTCTTCCCTATATAATCCAGATATTTTAGTCTCTCTTTTCTTCTTCATCTTCTCCTCTTCTCTTTGCTCATGTGCCCTTTCTCTCTTGTTCTCTCCTCCACCTTACCTCCTCTGGTGGGTGAATGCCCCCACCAGAGTGCAGCTTCCCAGTAAACCTGCCTTTATATGTGACTCTAATCTGGCTTTAATCGGATCATTTCACTTGTGGCAGCAGAGAAATAACCTATCAGGCAAGAAGAGGAGAAGGGGGAGAGAGAGAGAGAGAGAGAGAGAGAGAGAGAGAGAGAGAGAGAGAGAGAGAGAGAGAGAGACTTACACTGTGTTTAGGTCTTATGAACTGAATTGAGGTTAGGTGTCTATAAAATCACAGGGTTTGCACCTTGTATTTTTAGAACTCATTAGTTTTGTTTCCTCTAGATTTTATTGTGACATAGCTTGTCACAAAAATGCAACCTTATAAAGGTCAACCCTATTAAAAAAGTAGTCTCTGGAGGTTCCCTGGTTCCTTTGTGTGATACACCCTATCTTTGGGTTGTTAATTGGAACTCATCTTCAACCTGAGGCTGAGTTGTACTGAGAAGGCTAGGCTGATTCCATGACAGGCTTCAAATCGGCAGTTAAGGAGACTAGGCCTAAATCTCTGTTTCCAAGAACTGTGTAATTCCGGGCAAGTCCAAGTCTCAGAAGCTGCTGCCATCTGGCCTGAGGCAAGGACAATGGGTCAGCAGCAGTTTCCAGACTTCCTCAGCTACTTCCTCAGCAACAGTTTCCAGATCTCCCCAACAAGTTTCTAGACCCCACATCCAGGTAATGGAATGTTCATAGAGATGGGCCCAACAGATTAATACAGAGGTCACCCACCCTGGAATTTCCTATTGTGCTTTAAATCAGGCCTGCAAGCTCACTTGCTTGTCTTGTCTATTCTGGTAATGGGGATTGACCCCAGTATACTGGACTCATTGTGTTTACATACTATTAGAGTTTCGGGTATCATTCTTCAGAGAATCTTGGACCCTTCCATTACTTGCTGACAAACTTGTTTTGTAATAGCACAGGTTGTCAGATTGATTTGCTTCATTAGGCCAAGTGCTCATTCCACCACT
>JADRCC010575648.1:0-19392 GCA_019843855.1 Hylomyscus alleni
TAGCTACCAGAAGTCACAAATGCCAGAAAAGCAAGAGGCTCCCAGGACCCAGCAGGGATTAAATTTTGTGAAATATGCAACAAAAAGGAGTTAGAACCTATAGACACCATACCCAGATTTTTAACCCAGAATTATTCCCGTGTAAAGGTAATATGGAGACAAAGTGTGGAGCAGAGATGGAAGGAAAGTCCATCTACACAGAAGGACTGACCCACCTGGGGATCCATCCCATATACAGACACCAAACCCAGACACTATTGCTGATGTCAAGAAGTGCTTACTGATAGAAGCCCAATATAGCTGTCTCCTGAAAAGCTTTGCCAGAATCTGACAAATACAGAGGGCGATGCTCACAGCCAACCATTGGATTGGGCATGGAGACCCCAGTGGAGGAGTTAGAGAAAGGACAGAAGGAGGTGAAGGGGTTTGCAACTGCATAGGGAGAACAAGAATATCAACCAACCAAAACCCAGAGTGCCCAGGGACTAAACCTCCAACCAAAGAGTACATGTGAAGGGACCATGGCTCTAACTGCATATGTAGCAGAGGATAGCCTTGAGGAGAGGCCCTTGGTTTTGTGAAGGCTTGATTTCCCTGTTAAAATAATGCCATGGTGGTGAGGTGGGAGTGGTCTGGTGGGTGGGTCATGGAGCATCCTCATAGAAGCAGTGGGAGGGGAGATGGGATGGGAGGTACCAGAGGGAAAATCGGGAAAGGGGATTGCATTTGAATACATAAAATATCCATATATATATATATATATATATATATATATATATATATATATATAAAGTTAGAAAACAAGGAGGCTTTCTGGTTAGATCCAGCTTAAATAATCTCTGATGTCTGTCCTAACTGATCGTTATCTTTATAAGTAGGGGCTGACCTACCTTTGAGAAGCAATCAACTACATCAAGCATAGTCTATATTGTTTTGAAAGACACCTTGACTACTCTAACTAACCATCCTAAAAGAGAATCTTGTGCCTGGTACTGAGTTCTTGTTAGTTTATGATTCATGTTTGTAGTATTATCAGCTAGACCTTTCATTATGTTGAAAGTATAACTCAGCTTTGAAACACTGCCATTATCACTAAGTTTTAAATGACTGAATATATAATATGGAATGGGTAGGAAACAATTTCTACTGAGAGAAATGACCATAATATTCTTTTTTTTGTTTAAAGGTTAAGCAAAACTGATACATATAATTTCTGAAGTCACTTTCTCTTTAATTTTATATTAAACAGTTATTATTATTATTACTATTATTATTTTTACTCTTTAACCTTTTTTGATTATTTGATTATTTTTAATTAGATATTTTCTTTATTTACATATCATATGATTTCTCCTTTCCCAATTTCCACTCCAAAAAAACCAAAAAAACAAAACAAACAAAGAACAAACCCCTGTTGCCCCCCCTACACCTTGCCACTTCACCTTCTCACACTTATTGGCCCTGGCATTCCCCTACACTGGGGCACAGAACCTTCACAGGGCCAAGGGCCTCTCCTCCCATTGATGATCAACTTTGCAATCCTCTACTATACACATGCTGCCAGAGCAATCAGTCCCACCATGTGTACTCCTTGGTTGGTCGCTGAGGCCCAGGGAACTCTGGGGGTACTAGTTAGTTCATATTGTTGTTCATCCTAAGGGGCTGCAAACCCTTCAGCTCCTTTGGTCCTTCCTCTAACTCCTTCATTGGGGACCCTATACTGAGTTCAATGGATGACTGTGAGCCTCTACCTCTGTATTAGTCAGGTACTGTTAGAGCCTCTCAGGAGACAGCTATATTAGGCTGGCTTGTCCTTCCTTCAGTCTCTTCTCCATAGTTACTCTCTGCAACTCCTTCCATGGGTACTTTGTTCCCCCTTTTAAGAAGGAATGAAATGTCCACATTTTGGTCTTCCTTCTTGTATTTCTTGTGGTTTGTGGGTTGTTCTTCCTGTATTCCCGAACTATTGTGCTAATAACCACTTATCAGAAAGTACATACCATGTGTGTTCTTTTGTGATTGGGTTACCTCACTCAGGATGATATTCTCCAGATCCATCCATTTCCCTAAGAATTTCATAAATTCATTGTTTTTAATAGTTGAGTAGTACTCCATTGTGTAGATGTATCAAAATTTCTGTATCCATTCCTCTGTTGAGGGACATCTGGGTTGTTTCCAGTTTCTGACTATTATAAATAAGGCTGCTGTGAACATGGTGGAACATGTGTCTTTATTAAATGTTGGAGCATCTTCTGAGTATATGCCCAGGAGTGGTATAGTTGGGTCCTCCGGTAGAAGTATGTCCAATTTCTGGAGGAAATATCAAACTGATTTGCAGAGTGATTGTGCCAGCTTGCAGTCCCACCAGCAATGAAGGAGTATTCCTCCTTCTCTACAACCTAGCCAGCATCTGCTGTCACCTGAGTTTTTTTCCTAGCTATTCTGACTGGTGTGAGGTGGAATCTCAGGGTTGTTTTCATTTTCATTTCCATGATGACTAAGGATGTTGAACATTTCCTTACGTGCTTCTCAGCCATTCGGTATTCAGGTATTCATCAGTTGAGAATTCTTTGTTTAGCTCTGTATCCCATTTTTTAATAGGGTTATTTGGTTTTCTGGAGTCTAACTTCTTGAGTTCTTTGTATACATTGGATATTAGCCCTCTATGAGATATAGGATTGGTAAAGATCCTTTCCCAATTTGTTGGTTGTTGTTTTGTCCTATTGACAGTGTCTTTTGCCTTACAGAAGCTTTGCAACTTTATGAGGTCCCATTTGTCAATTCTTGATCTTAGAGCATGAGCTATCATTGTTCTATTCAGGAAAATCCCCCCTGTGCCTATGTGCTCAAGGCTCTTCCCCACTTTCTTTTCTATTAGTTTCAGGGTATCTGGTTTGATGTGGAGGTCCCTGATCCACTTGGACTTGAGCTTTGTACAAGGAGATAGGAATGGATTGATTTGCAATCTTCTACATGCTAACCACCAGTTGAGCCAGCACCATCTGTTGAAAATGCTGTCTTTTTTCAACTGGTTGGTTTTGGCTCCTTTGTTGAA
The DNA here is from genome assembly GCA_019843855.1 of Hylomyscus alleni. Lineage (NCBI taxonomy): Eukaryota > Metazoa > Chordata > Mammalia > Rodentia > Muridae > Hylomyscus > Hylomyscus alleni. Next base: position 3,056 of record JADRCC010575648.1, read on the forward strand.
ATCAAGTGATCATAGGTATGTTGGTTCAATTTTGGTTCTACAGTTCTGTTCCATTGATCTACCTGCCTGTCACTGTACCAATACCATCCAGTTTTTATCACAATGGCTCTGTAGTACAGCTTAAGGACCTGGATGCTGATTCCACCAGTCGATCCTTTATTGTTGAGAATATTTTTGGATATCCTGGGTCTTTTGTTTCAGATGAATTTGCAAATTGCTCTTTCTAAGTCTGTGAAGAATAGAGTTGGAATTTTGATGGGGATTGCATTGAATCTGTAGATTGCTTTCGGTAAGATGTCCATTTTTACTATATTAATCCTGCCAATCCACAAACATGGGAGATCTTTCCATCTTCTGAGATCTTCTTCAATTTCCTTCTTCAGAGGCTTGTAGTTCTTGTCAAACAGATCTTTTACTTACTTAGTTAGAGTTACACCAAGGTATTTTATATTATTTGTAACTATTGTAAAGGATGTTATTTTCCTAATTTCTTTCTCTGCCTGTTTATCCTTAGTGTAGAGGAAGGCCTCTGATGTGCTTAAGTTAATTTTATATCCAGCTACTTTGCTGAAGTTGTTTATCAGGTTTAGGAGCTCTCTGGAGGAACTTTTCGGGTCACTTAAGTATACTATCATATCACCAGCAAATAGTGATAATTTGACTTCTTCCTTTCCAATTCGTATTCCTTTGATCTCCTTTTGTTGTCTAATCGCTCTGGCTAGGACTTCAAGTAAAATATTGAATAGGTAGAGAGAGACTGGGCAGCCTTGTTTAGTTCCTGATTTTAGTGGAATTGCTTCAAGTTTCTCTCCATTTAGTTTGATGTTGGCTACTGGTTTACTGTATATTGCTTTTACTATGTTTAAGTATGGGCCTTGAATTCCTGATCTTTCCAAGACTTTTATCATGAAAGGATACTGGATTTTGTCAAATGCTTTGTCTGCATCTAATGAGATGATCATATGTTTTTTTCTTTGAGTTTGTTCATATAGAGAATTACGTTGACGGATTTCTCTATATTGAACCATCCCTGCATCCCAGGGATAAAGCCTACTTGATCATAGTGGATGATCCTTTTGATGTGCTCTTTGATTCAGTTTGCAAAAATTTTATTGAATATTTTTGCATCAATATTCATAAGGGAAATTGGTCTGAAGTTTTCTTACTTTGTTAGGTCTTTGTGTGTTTTAGGTATTAGAGTAATTGTGGCTTCATAGAACGAATTGGGTAGAGTACCTTCTGTTTCCATTTTGTGGAATAGTTTGAGCAGTGTTGGTATTAGGACTTCTTTGAAGGTTTGATAAAACTCTGCACTAAACCCGTCTAGTCCTGGACTTTTTTTCCTTGGGACGCTATTAATGACTGTTTCTATTTCATTAGCAGATATGGGACTGTTTAGATCCTTGATCTGGTGTTGATTTAACTTTGGTACCTAGTATCTGTCTAGAAAATTATCTGTTTCATCCAGGTTTTCCAGTTTTGTTAAGTATAGGCTTTTGTAGTAGGATCTCATGATTTTTTGGATTTCCTCAATGTCTGTTGTTATGTCTCCCTTTTCATTTCTGATCTAGTTAATTAGGATACTGTCTCTGTGCCCTCTAGTTAGTCTAGTTTATCTATTTTATTGATTTTCTCAAAGGACCAACTCTTGGTTTGGTTGATACTTTGTATAGTTCTTTTTGTTTCTATTTGGTTGATTTCAGCCCTGAGTTTGATTATTTCCTGCCTTTGATTCTGCTTGTGTGAATTTACTTCTTTTTGTTCTAGTTCTTTCAGGTGTACTGTTAAATTGCTGGTGTATGAACTCTTCAATTTCTTTTTGGAGGCCCTTTAAGTTGTTAGTTTTCCTCTTTGGACTGCTTTCATTGTGTCCCATAAGTTTGGGTATGTTGTGGCTTCAATTTCATTAAACTCTAGAAAGTCTTTAATTTCTTTCTTTGTTTCTTCCTTGACCATGTTATCATTGAGAAATGTTGTTGAGCTTCCACATGTGGGTGGGCATTCTATCATTTATCTTGTTATTGAGGAGCAGCCTTAGTCCATGATGATCTGATAGGAGGCAAGGAATAGTATTTCAATATTCTTGTATCTGTTGAGGCCTGATTTGTGACCTGTTATATGGTCAATTTTGGAGAAGGTACTATGAAGTGCTGAGAAGAACTTATATCCTTTTGTTTTAGGATAAAAGTTCGATAGATACCTGTTAAATCTATCTCTTTCAGAACTTCTGTTAGTCTCACTGTGTCTTTGTTTATTTTCTGTTTCTATGATCTGTCCATTGCAGAGACTGTGGTGTTGAAATCTCCCACTATTATTGTGTGTGGTGCAATGTATGCTTTCAGCTTTAGTAAAGTTTCTTTTATGAATGTAGATGTCCTTTGATTTGGAGCATAGAGCTTCCAAATTGAGAGTTCCTCTTGGCAGATCATACCTTTGATAAATTTGAAGTGTCTCTCCTTATCTTTTTTGATCACTTTAGGGTGAAAGTCGATTTTATTCAATATTAGAATGGCTACTTCAAGTTTTTTCTTGGGACCATTGGCACGGAGAATTATTTTCCAGCCTTTTATTCTGAGGTAGTGACTATCTTTGTCACTGGGGTGTGTTTCCTATATGCAACAAAATGTTGGGTCCTGTTTAAGTGCCCAGTCTGATAGTCTATGTCTTTTTATTGGGTAATTGAGTCCAGTGATATTAATATATATTAAGGAAAAGTAATTGTTGCTTCCTGTTATTTTTGTTGTTAGAGTTAGAATTCTGTTCATGTGGGTATCTTCTTTTAGTTTTGTTGGAAGATTACACTTTTGCTTTTTCAGAGATGTAGTTCCCCTCCTTGTGTTCAAGTTTTTCTCTTATTACCCTTTGAGGGGCTTGATTTGTGGAAATATATTGTGTGAATTTGGTTTTGACATGGAATGCTTTGGTTTCTCCATCTATGGTAATTGAGAGTTTTGCTGGGTATAGTATTCTGGGCTGGTATTTGTGTTCTCTTAGGCTCTGTATGACATCTCCCCAGGATCTTCTAGCTTTCATAGTCTCTGGTGAGAAGTCTGGTGTAATTCTGATAGGCCTGCCTTTATATGTTACTTGACATTTTTCCCTTGCTGCTTTTAGTACTCTTTCTTTGTTTTGTGCATTTGTTGTTTTGACTATTATGTGGCAGGAGGAATTTCTTTTCTAGTCCAGTCTATTTGGAGTTGTATAGGCTTCTTGTATGTTCATGGGCATCTTTCTTTAGGTTAGGGAAATTTTCTTCTATAATTTTGTTGAAGATATTTACTGACCCTCTAAATTGGAGGTCTTCACTCTCTTCTATACCTATTATCCTTAGGTTTGGTCTTCTCATTGTGTCCTGGATTTTCTGGATGTTTTAGGTTAGGGCCTTTTTGCATTTTGCATTTTCTTTGACTGTTGTGTCAATGTTTCCTATGCTATCTTCTGCCCCCGAGATTCTCTCTTTTATCTCTTGCATTCCATTGGTGATGCTTGCATCTATGTTTCCTGACTTCTTTCCTAAGATTTCTAACTCCAGAGTTGTCTATCTTTGTGATTTCTTAATTGTTTCTACTTCCATTTTTAGGACCTGGATGGTTTTGCTCAATTCCTTCACCTGTTTGTGTTTTCCTGTAATTCCTTAAGGGATTTTTGTGTTTCCTCTAATTCTTATGGGATTTTTTTTGTTCCCTCTAAGTGCTTGTACTTCTTTACCTGTGTTCTCCTATATTTCTTTAATGTCCTTCTTAAATTCCTCTAGCACCTTCATGAGATATGATTTTAGATCAAAATCTTGCTTTTCTGGTGTTTTGGGGTATCTAGGACTTACTGTGGAGGGAGTTCTAGGTTCTGATGAAGCCAAGTATTCTTGATTTCTGTTGATAGGATTCTTGCATTTGCCTTTCACCATCTGTTGATCTCTGGTGTTAAATGTTCTTGCTGTCTCTGACTAGAGCTTGTTTCTCCTGTGGGTCTGTATGCTGGTGTCAGCACTTCTGACAGATCAGCTCTCCTCTAGTAAACCCCAGGCACAGATGGCTGTGGATCAATTGTCTGTCCTAAGTCCTGAGATCATAGCATACCCTGGAGACAGGATCTCCACTTAGGGGAAAGTTGTAGAGAGGGCTGTGGGTCTGTTGTCCCTCCCAGGTATAGTCTGAGGTAGAAAGGATCCTGACCAGCCTTCCCTGGGACTTGTGAGTGTTGTGCCTACTGTCTGGCCACACCTTAGAAAGTCACTGGAGAGAAAATGGTGAATATCACCTGAGTCCCTGGGTTAAAGCACTCCTGAAGACAGACTCTACGCTTGCAGGGAAGGGGCAGAGAGAGTTGCAGATCCATTGTTGTCACTTTTAGGTGTAGATGGAACTTGAGAGGATCCTTTCCCTGCTGCCCTGAGTCTTGTGAGGCCTGTGCCTCCAGGCTGATCCCACCTTAGAAGAAAGTCACCAGAGAAAAAATGGGAAATCTCTCTGAGTTCCTGGGTTAAACCACTCTCTGAAGGCAGGCTCTCCACTTGCAGGGAAGAGGCACAGCTCTTTAATCGTTTTTTACAGTCAAGTTGTAATATCCCTCCTTGTCTGCCCTCTGACAGTTCCTCATCCCATTCCTCCACCCCAATTTCCAAGAGGATGTCCCCGCTCCTTTATTACATCAGACCTCTCCACACCCTGGGGCCTCAAGTCTCTCAATGCTAAGGTGCATCTTCTCTCACTGAGGCCAGAGAAGGCAGTCCTCTGCTGTATATGTGTCGGGGGCCTGATATCAGCTAGTGTATGCTGCCTGGTTGCTGGCTCAGTATCAGAGATCTCAAGAATTCAGGTTAGTTGAGAGTGCTACTTTACATCTTCTATCTTGTGAAAATTAGATGCAGACTGTAGGCCACATTAACTGTCCAAAGAAGAAGATGATAAAAGAAGCAAGACCCTTTAGATGTCTGGATGTAATGAAGATTATAGATTGGCTTTATAACTGAATTCTGACATGTCCTTTCTTCATATTTCCTTAATTAATTAATTAATTTAATTAAATTAATTAAAATTAAAATTTAATTTAATTAATTAAATTAATTAATTAAATCAATCCTAGTAAACTTGCATTTTAGTTACATACTATTTCTTAAGAAGACTATTCCATATCACCAAAGTACACTCTAGAATGTACGGAGATTGATGACTGAGAATGTTATCTCTCCTTTCACAACATGTTTGATTGTGTTTGTTGATTTTCCAAAAGTAAATGTGAATTATGTTATATTTTTACTTACACATGAGATAAATGCTGAAATATATCTACTCTACTATACTAAATCTGTCCTGTAGAATAAGATAACTTCAGATGTCAGACATACCCAATTATAGATATCATATAATTAAAACCTATTTGTTTGTCTGTTTATCTATCTATATATCTATCATCTATCTGTCATTTATCTATCATCTAGCTCTCAATGGTCATTTTTCTATCATCTACCTAACACTAATCATTTATATAGCTGTCATATGCATTTATCTATTATCTATTTATTTCTTAATTAATCATTTATGTTTATTAGATATAGTATTAGATATTAGATAATATATATGCCACAGATAGAGGTTTTCATGATTTTAATTGAGCATTATCATATTTAAAAATATATTTCTAGAGAAGTCAGCTCTAATGTTGAAACTTATTTTATAATTAAACAGTCAGTTTTTGAGGAATTATCAATGACAATTATCCAGATATATAATTAGATATTTGACTTTGAAATATATGTTGTTAAAAATATTTTTTTCTAAAAATAAGTTGAATACATTAGAATTTCAAAATAGTTTTACACTTACAAGAAAAGTTCACGTAATTTTTGGATAAGAAAAAAATCTATCTTGTTCTCTGTAATTTCCAAAGTTCAAATTTTATGACCAGGCATCTTATGTTTTGGATAGCATGTGATGATATTTAGAAGAAAATAAATTAAAACATAAAAATTCTTGCTAAATAGGTCTTGTTCAATGTACAATGCACAACGTAGAAAGTATTGTCCTTTACTAATGGCTGGAAGTACAAATAATGTGAAATCTCATTCCCTTGTATCACAGATAGCAAAGACAAACCAAGGTCACATAATGTCTTAGAGTTTCTCTCTCTTTTTCTTTCTTTCTTCTTTTGAAATTTTTATTAGATATTTTCTATATTTACATTTTAAACATTATCCCTTTTCCTGGCTTTTCCCCAGCCACCTGATATCCCCTATCAAATCCCTCCTCTCCCTGCTTCTATGAGGGTATAACCCCCATGCACCCATCCACCAACCCACTTCTGCTTCCCCTTCCTAGCATTCCCCTACTCTGGGGAATCAAGCCTTCGCAGGACCAAGGACCTCTCCTCCCATTGATGTCTCACAAGGCCATCTTCTGCTACATATGCATCTGGAGCCATGGGTCCCTCCCTAATCTTTGGTTTGTGGTTTAGTCCCTGGGAGCTCTGGGTATCTGGTTGGTTGATATTGTTGTTCCTCCTATGGGGGTGCAAACTCCTTCAGCTCTTTATGTCCTTTCTCTATCTCCTCCATTGAGGGCCCCATGCTCAGTCCAATGATTGGCTGTGGGCATCTACCTCTGTATTTGTCAAGCCCTGGCAGAGCCTCTTAGGAGATTGCTAATTCAGGCTCCTGTCAGCAAGCACTTCTTGGGATCCACAATAGTATCTGGGTTTGGTAACTGTATATGGGATGGATCCCCAGGTGGGATAGTCCTTCTGTTGGGATGAACTTTCCTTTTGTCTCTGCTCCACACTTTGTCACTGTATCTCTTCTCCTTTGTATTTTGTTCCCCTTCTATGAAGGACCGAAGTACCCACACTTTGGTTTTCTTCTTCTTGAGCTTTATGTGGTCTATTATATCTTGGGTATTCCAAGCTTTTGGGCTAATATTCATTTATCAGTGAGTACATATCATGTGTCTTCTTATGTGACTGGGTTACTTCACACAGGATATTTTATACTTCCAACCATTTGCCTAAGAATATCATGAATTCATTGTTTTTAATAGCTGAGTAGTACTCCATTGTATGAGTGTACCACATTTTCCGCATCCATTCCTCTGCTGAAGGACATATGGGTTTTTTCCAGCTTCTGTCTATAAAAAATAAGGCTGCTATGAACAAAATGGAGCATATATTCATGTTATATGTTCAATCGTATTTTGGGTGTATGTCCAGGAGTGGTATAGCTAGGTCCTCAGGTAATATTATCTTTAATTTTTTGAGGAAACACCAGAATGATTTCCAGAGTGATTGTACCAGATTACAATCCCACCAACAATGGAGCAGTGTTCCTCTTTCTCCTCATCCTTGCCACCATATGCTGTCACCAGAGTTTCTGATCTTGACCATTCTGATTAGTATGAGATGGAATCTCAGGGTTGTTTTGAATTACATTTCCCTGATGACTAAGGATTTTGAACATTTCTTTAGGTGCTTCTCAGTTAAGAATTCTTTGTTTTGCTCTATACCCTATTTTTTAATACCGTTATTTGGTTTTCTGTAGTCTATTTTCTAGAGTTCTTTGTATATATTGGATATTAGCCCTCTATGGGATATAGAATTTTAAAGATCTTTTCTGTTGGTTGCCATTTTGTCCTATTGACAGTGTCCTTTGCCTTACCAAAGCTTTGTGATTTTATGAGGTCTCATTTGTCAATTCTTGATCTTAGAGCATAAGCCATTGGTGTTTTGTTCAGGAAATTGTCCCCATGTGTTCAGGGTACTTTCCCACATTCTCTTGTATTAGTTTCATTGTATCTGTTTTTTTGTGGAGGTCCTTGATCCACTTTGACTTGAGCTATGCACAAAGAGATAAGAATGGACCAACGTGCATGCTGCTACATGCTAACTGCCTGCTGAGCCAGAACCATTTGTTGAAAATGCTGTCTTTTCTCCACTGGATGGTTTTAGCTTCTTGGAAAAGATCAAGTGACCAAAAGTTTGTGGGTTCATTTCTGGGTTTTCAATTATATTCCATTGATCTTCTTTCCTGTCTCTGTACCAATACCATACAGTTTTTATCACTATTCCTCTGTATATAGATAAAGGTCAAAGAAGGTAATTCCCCCAGAAATTCTTTTATTGTTGAGAATGTTTTTCAATATCCTAGGGTTTTTCTTATTCAAATGAATTTGGAAAGTATTTTCTCTTACTCTATGAAGAATTGATTTGGAATTTTGATAGGGATTGCAGTGAATCTGTACATTGCTTTCGGCAAGATGGTCATTGTTTACTATATTAATCCTTCCAATCCATGAGCATGGGAGATCTTTCCATCTTCTGAGATCTTCAATATCTTTCTTCAGAGACTTGAAGTTCTTGTCATACAGATCTTTCACTTGCTTGGTTAGAGTCACATCAAGGTATTTTATATTATTTGTGATTATTGTGAAGAGTGTAGTTTCCCTAATTTCTTCCTCAGCCTGTTTGTTCTTTCAGTAGAGGAAGGCTAATGATTTGTTTGAGTTAATTCTATATGCATCCACTTTGCTGAAGTTATTCATTAGGTGTAGGAATTTTCTGGTGAAGTTAAGTATACTATCATATCATCTGCAAATAGTGACATTTTGACTTCTTCCTTTCCAATTTGTATTCTTCTGACTTCCTTTTGTTGTCTGACTGCTCTAGCTAGAATATTGAGTACAATATTGAAAAGATAATGAGAGAGAAAGTAGGCTTGTCTAGTCCCTGATTTTAGTGGGATTGTTTCAAGTTTCTCTACCTTTATTTTGATGTTGGCTACAGATTTGCTGTATATTGCTTTTGTTATATTTAGGTATGGGCCTTTACTTCCTGGTCATTCCAAGACTTTTTTTTTATCATGAAAATTTGTTGGATTTTCTCAAGTGTTTTCTCAGCACCTAAAAAATAATCATGACTTTTTGGATGTTGGTTTTGTTTTCTTGGGTTTTGTGTGTGTGTGTGTGTGTGTGTGTGTGTGTGTGTTTGTTTATATAGTGGATTATATTGATTGATTTCTGCATATCAAACCATCCCTGCATCCCTGGGATGAAGCCTACATGATCATGATGGATAATAGTTTTGATGTGTTCTTGGATTTGGTTTGTGAGAATTTTATTGAGTTTTTTTTTTTTGCATAGATATTCATAAGAGAAATTGGTCTGAAGTTCTCTTTCTTTGTTGAGTCTCCATGTGGATTATGTATAAAGCATAATTGTGGCTTCATATAACAAACTGTGCAGTGTTCTTTCCATTTCTATTTTTTGGAATAGTTTGAAGAGTATTGGTATTAGATCTTCTTTGAAGATCTGATAGAATTCTGGTTGGGATACTGCTTCTGTTTCTTTAGGGGTTATGGGACTGTTTAAATGGTTTATCTGATCCTGATTTAACTTGGTACCTGTCTAGAAAATTTACCATTTCATCTTAATTTTCCAGTTTTGCTCAGTATATGCTTTTGTAGTAGATTCTAATGGTTTTAAGGATTTCCTTAGTTTCTGTTGTTATGTCTCCCTTTTCATTTCTGATTTTGTTAATTTGGATACTGTCTCTGTCTCATGTGGTTAGTCTGGCTAAATGTTTATCTTTCTTGTTGATTTTCTCAAAGAACCAGCTCCTAATTTGGTTGATTCTTTGTATAGTACTTTTTGTTTCTACTTGATTGATTTCAGCCCTGAGTCTGAGTATTTCCTACACGTCTTGGTTGTATTGGCTTCTTTTCTTCTAGAACTTTCAGATGTGCCATCAAGCTGCTAGTGTATGTTCTCTCCATTTTGGAGACACTTAGAGCTATGAGTTTTCCTCTTAGCACTGCTTTCATTATGTCCCATAAGTTTGGATATGCTGTGCCTTTATTTTCATTGAATTCTAAAAAGTCTTTAATTTGTTACATTATTTCTTCCTTAACAAAGTTATCTTTGAGTAGAGCATTATATATATATGTGGGACTTCTGTTGTTTATGTTGTTATTGAAGACCAGACTTAGTCTGTGGTGATCTGATAGGATGCATAGAATGATTTCCATCTTCTTGTATTTGTTGAGGCCTGTTTTATGACCAGTTATATGGTCATTTTTAAAGAAGGTACCATGGAGTGCTGAGGACAAGGTATATTCTTTTGTTTTAGGATGAAATGGTCTATACATATCTGTTAATTCCATTTGATTCATAACTTTTGATAGTTTCACTGTATCTCTGTTTAGTTTCTGTTTCCATGATCTGTCCATTGCTGAGAGAGGTATGTTGAAGTCTCCAACTATTATTGTGTGAGATGCATTGTGTGCTTTGAACTTTAGTAAATTTCCTTTTATTAAAGTCAGTGCCCTTGCATTTGGAGCATAGATGTTCAGAATTGAGAGTTCATCTTGATTGTTTTTTTCTTTGATAGGTGTAAGTATTCTTCACTATTTTTTTTTATAACTTTAGGTTGAAAGTCAATTTTATTCGATATTAGAATGGCTATTCCAGCTTGTCTCTTGGGACCATTTGCTTGGAAATTTTTTTCCAGCCTTTTACTCTGAGGAAGAATCTGTTTTTGTCACTGAGGTGCATTTCTTGTATGCAGCAAAATATTGGGTCATGTTTACTTATCTAGTCTGTTATTCTATGTCTTTTTATTGGGGGAATTGAGTCCATTGATGTTAAGAGATATTAAGGAAAAGTGATTGCTGCTTTCTGTTATTTTTGTTGTTAGAGGTGAAATTATGTTTAGGTGATTATTTTCTTTCTTTTTGATTTGTTGAAACATTACTTTTTTGGTTTTTCTAGGTTGTAGTTTCCTTCTTTGTGTTGGTGTTTTCCATCTATTACCCTTTGCATGGCTGGATTTGTGGAAAGATATTGTGTAAATTTGTTTTTGTCATGGGTTATCTTGGTTTTTCCGTATATGCTAATTGAGAGTTTTGCTGAGTATAGTAGCCTGGGCTTGCATTTATATTCTCTTAGGGTCTGTATGATATCTTCCCAGGATCTTCTAGCTTTCATAGTCTCTGGTGAGAAGTCTGGGGTGATTCTGATATGTCTGCTTTTATATGTTGTTTGACCTTTTCCCTCACTGCTTTTAATATTCTTTCTTTGTTTTATGCATTTGGTGTTTTGATTATTATGTGATAGGAGGGATTTCTTTTCTAGTTCAATGTATTTGGAATTTTGTCAGCTTCTTGGATGTTCATCAGTATCTCTTTTTTAGGTTAGGGAAGTTTTCTTTCTATAATTTTGTTGAAGATATTTACTGGGTAAATATCTGAGTATCTCTCTGTCCTCTATACTTGTTATCCTTAGATTTGGTCTTCTCATTGTGTCCTGGATTTCCTGGATGCTTTGGTTCAGGTGCCTTTTGCATTTTGTATTTTCTTTCACTGGTCTGTCAATGTTTTCTATGGTATCTTCTGCACCTGAGATTCTCTCTTCTATCTCTTCTATTCTGTTGGTGATGCTTGCTCCTATGATTCCTGATCTCTTTCCTAGGCTTTCTATCTTCAGGGTTGTCTCCCTTTGTGATTTATTTATTGTTTCTATATCCATTTTTAGATCCTGGATGGTTTTATTCAATTCTTTCACCTGTTTGGTTTTGTTTTCCTGTAATTCTTTAAAGGATTTTTGTGTTTCCTCTTTAAGGGCTTCAAGCTGTTTACCTGTGCTCTCCTGTATTTATTTAAGGGAATTATTTATGTTCTTCTTAAGTCCTCTATCACCATCCTGAGATGTGATTTTATCACATCTGTTTTTATCAGCGTCTTGCTTTTCCAGTATCTTGTGATATCCAGGACTTGCTGTTGTGTAAGAACTGGGCTCTGATGATGCCAAGTATCCTTTGTTTCTGTAGCTTAGGTTTTTGTTCTTGCCTCTCACCATCTGGTCCTCTCTAGTATTAGTTGGTCTTGTTGTCTGTAACTGGGGCTTGTCCCACTGTGGGCCTGTGAGCCTGCCATCTTAGGTATGTCAGGACTCCCTGTGAGATCAACTATCTCTTGGCAGGATTCACGTGTGGAATGCTGTGGTACAGTCCTCATTCTGGAGTTCACATTTTGACCACAATTATCTTGTCCCCAGCTGCTCCACTGTTCTTGTGCCCTGTGTGCTCTTAGCCATTTTAGCTTTGTACAGTTATTGGAGTGAAAGTGGTGATCTTACCTCTGGGCTTAGGAGTGAGAGCACTTCTGGAAGACCAGCTCTCTCCTGGGCGGGGTTTGGGTTCAGAGGGCTGTGGGATATACTTAGCTCTGGGATGCAGATGGAGACTTAGAGGTTCTATTCCTGCACAAAACATCATGACCAAGAAGCCAGTGTGGATGAAAGGATTTGTTCAGGTTACACTTCCCCATTACTGTTCATTACCAAAGAAAGTCAGTACTGGAACTCAAGCAGGTTAGGAAGCAGGAGCTGATGCAGAGGTCATAGAGGGATGTTAATTACTGGCTTGCTCAGCTTGCTTTCTTATAGAATCCAGTACTACCAGCTTAGAGATGGTATCACCCACAATGGGTCCTCCCACCCTTGATCAGTAATTGAAAAATTGCCTTACATCTGGATCTCATGCAGGCATTCTCTCAATGGATGCCTCTTTCTTTGTGATAACTCCAGCTTTTGTCAAATTGATATACAAAACTATCAAGTGCACATAATAAGTATAGAAAGATCAAAGTGGAAATTTCAGTTTCCTGTTCTCTTGTCTAGAGATCTTCCATGCATCCTTAGGATCCTACTTCAAAACAACCTATGCCAAAATTATGGCTGTGTCACCTTGAAAATCAATTTGTTTTCTCAGAAAATTGGTAATAGATCTACCTCAAGACCTAGTATATCACTTCTGGGCATATAACCAAAGAATTCTATCTCATATCCATGAGGACATTGGCTCAACTATGTTCATAGTAGCTTTATTCATAGTGTCCAGAAACTAGAAACAACCTAGATATATTTCAACTGATGAATGGATAAGGGAAATGTGGTACATTTATACAATGGAATATTACTTCTGTAATATAAACAATGACATCATGAAATTTGCAGACAATTGGATAAAACAAGAAAAGATTGTCTTGACTGAGGAAATGCAAACTCAGAAAGACAAACATAGTATATACTAATGTATAAGTAGGTATTATCCATAAAGTAAAGGATAACAATTCTACAATATTTGGACCCAGAGAAGATAAGTAAAAATAAGGGCTCGGGGGCAAGGGTGCATCTCTCTGAGAAAGGGAAATTAAATAAATATCATGGGTGGAAATGGGTAGGGAAATCAGTGAGGATAGGGATTGGGTTGGGAACAGGAAAGATCAGGTAGGGCAAGAATGAAGGGAAGGAGTTCTTGGAGAAACAATGGGAATGGATGGGGCACATCTCTGGTATCTGCTAGAAACCCAGGGCAGGAAAGTCCCAGGAATCTAGGAGGGTAACCCTAGATAAGATTCCTATCGATGAGGAATATGAAGCCTGAACTGGTCATTTCCTATAATCAGGTAGGTTTTCCAATGAAGATATTAGGACAACAACCCAGCCAAAATCCTACAATTTGCCTTGCTTACATGATGTGCAGAAGCAAGGATGAAGCAGACAACCAGGGAATTCCAGCCAGTGACTGGCATAGCCTGAGACTCACATCATGAGAGAGAGCCTAACCCTAATACTATTAATGATATTCTGCTATATTTGCAGACAGAGGTCTAGCATAACTGTTATCAGCAAGCCTTCACACAGAAATTGATGGAAACAGATGCCAAGACACACAGTCAAATATTAGGTAGTGCTTAGGGAATACTTCAGAAGAGGGGAAAGAATGATTGCAGGAGCAAGAGAAGCCAAGGACATCACAAGAAAATCTACAGAATCAACTAACCTGGCTCCACAGGGACCTACAGAAACTGAAGCTCCAACCAGCAAGAATGCCGGGATTGACCTAAACCCTCTGTGGTACATATACCACAGTTGCACAGCACAGTTTTCATGTGGGTAAACAGCAGAACCAGGGTAGTCTCTGCTATTTCTTTATTTACATTTTAAATATTCTCCCCTTTTCTGGTTTCCCCTCTGAAAAAAAAATCCTATTCCCTCATCCGTCCCCCTGTTCACCAAACTATTCTCTTCCTGCTTCCTGGCCCTGGCATTCCCCTATACTGGGGCACAGAGCCTTCACGAACCCAAGGGCCTCTCCTCCCTTTGATGAACAACTAGGTCATCATCTGCTACATATGCAGCTGGAGCCATGAGTCCCACCATGTGTACTCTTTGGTTGGTGGTTTAGTTCCCAGGAGCTCTGATGTTATTGGTTAGTTCATATTGTTGTTCCTCCTATGGGGCTGAAAATTCCTTCAGTTCCTTAGGTCTTTTCTCTTTCTCCTTCATTGGGGACCCTGTGCTCAGTCCAATGGATGGATTTGAGCTTCCACTTCTGTATTGGGCACTTGCAGAGCCTCTCAGGAGACAGCTATATCAAGATCCTGTCAGCCAGCACTTGCTGGCATCTACAATAGTGTCTGGGTTTGGTGACTGTATATAAGAAAGATCCCCAGGTGAGGCAGTCTCTTCATTGTCCTTCCTTCAGTCTCTGCTCCATACTTTGTCTCTGAAACTCCTAGCCAGAAGCTGGAAAGTACCCAGATATCCCTCAACAGAGGAATGGATACAGAAAATGTGGTACATTTACACAATGGAGTACTACTTAGCTATTAAAAACAATGAATTTATGAAATTCTTAGGAAATGGATGGATCTGGAGGATATCATCCTGAGTGAGATAACCCAATCACAAAAGACTACACATGCTTTGCATTCACTAATAAGTGGATATTAGCTCAGAAGCTCGGGATACCCAATATATAATCCACAAACCATATGAAACTCAAGAAGAAAGAAGACCAGAATTTGGATACTTTGGTCCTTCTTAGAAGGGAGCTGTTTCTTTTAACCTCAATAAGCAAAGATGTACCTAGTCTTACTGCAGCTTGATATGCTAGGACTGGTTGATATCCATGTGAGACCTCTCCTATTCTGAATATAAAGGGAAGTGGAGTTGATTGGGGATGGGGGTGAGTGTGGGGATGGGGACAAGGAGGATTGGATGAGTAGACTGAAGGAAAACTATAGTTGGGATGCAAGGGAAATTGATTCATTAATTAATCAAAAAATTTGGCTGCAAAAAAGGAGACAATTATCTTCAGGTAACCCAGTCAAATGTAAAATTCCTGAGAGTTCACTCAAAGCACATGTGGCCAGAAAACCCCTTTGTAGCATCCATGTGTAATCAAAGGAGTTGGAGTCTAACCATGTGCAGGAGGTGTTGAAAAGTCTAGCACAGTGGGCAGCAGTGATTCAGGCTGCATTTTGAACCACTGGGAAGAAAAGGGAGGATTTAAGCCCCAAATGGGTTTAAGAGAAGAATAAATCTGTTAGCAGAGCAATTACTCATGTCCTCAGTAAACTGCCTCCTACAAGGATTAGCAGATAAATCTCAGTCTGGCCATTAGTTTTTTCTTGGCACATCTTCCTCTTTCTACACATCAATAACAATATATTTACCCAATTATCAGATAATCCCTCTTAAATTGATCAATTGATAGTTCCTCCAGCCCTTTCAAAGCACTGCTTTGTTTTCTTTGGCCTCAAACACCTCAAAATATTTCTAGAGGTCAGGAAAGTACAAATTGTGAATTTATTATTCTTAGAGTTGCAGAATGACCTTTCACCCTCTGTTTCAAATCTCTGCATGGTGCCTTGGAAAAGTGATTTCCATTAAAGTAAATAGGAGTCCCAGGGCTAAAAGCTGAAGAGAGCTCTGAGGCTTAACCCTTCCATGTACATAACTTGAGCAAGGGGAATTTGACAGTGGTTTACAACCTTTGCCATAGAATACTTTTTTTCCTTAGCACTTTATGTCCATATGTGTTTATGCAAGAAGAGATAACCAGATGTATGTATGTAGCTGACATGCTCAAGGCGGGGCACTTGCCATTTTCAAATTACTTTCCTCTCAAATGGATGAGTTATATATTTTATCATATTTTACTTTTTCTTCATTTTTCGAATTAATATAAGCCTGTACAAACTAATACAGTGACCACTTCCATAAAAAAACATTATCCTTCATATAAACAAGCCATGACTAGCATTAGTTAATCTTAATTTAAAAGATAATGTTACAGATAATTGATTCTTAGTTGTTATTTTTTGAGCCAACAGTTTAGAACTACCAACAACCTAATACTTTCTAAGAGGCCTAGGATAAGTTGATAGATTTAGTTTTACACACATACAAATATAACACACAAAATTGTGTGTGTGTGTGTGTGTGTGTGAGAGACATGCTTATAAACTTAAGTAGAATGTTTTTATAGTGTGGAAAGTTTGTCCCAAATAT
>JADRCC010575649.1:0-13928 GCA_019843855.1 Hylomyscus alleni
TATAGGAGGGTACATCTCACTATGGACAGTGTCATCCCAGGGGAAGCATGCCTGGGCTATATAAGAGAGGTAGCTGAGCAAGCTAGTAAGTCACTTTCCTTTGCAATCTTTTCTTTACTGCCTCCAGCTTTCTGCCTTAAGTTTCTGTTTTTGTTTTCCTTGTTGACAAACTGTAACCTGTAAGTTCAAATAAACTCTATCCTCCCCAACTTGTTTTTAGTGAATGTTTTATCACAATAAGATAAAAGTCACTAGGATGGTATTTGAAATCAAAAACTTTAAAACTCTGAGTCTGCCTTCAATACTCTTTTGATTGGCTCCAAATTATGGATTATACTAGAAAGAAGATTCCAGAAGAATCTCACCATAACTTAACAGACATGAGTATTGTTTTTACTTAGTTTAATAAATATGTATGAAAATACATGATTCATTGTTATCCTTCTTAACATTATTAAGTTCTAAATCTAAAGATGATATTTTTAAACTAATAATTTATATTGAGTAAATGCAATTTTAAATGCTTTCATGCATCTTGACTCATTAATCCCTAACATATAGAGGTGGAAATTATCTATTTTTTTAAAAATAGAAGAGCCAACAGTTGAAAGATAAATGGTTTCTTCTAAGTTCCAATAACTAATAAAGGGTATTGCTGGATTACCATATGTAGCATAGCTTATACTTAACCTTTATTGAGTGTCTTGTAGCAGGCACTAAGTGCCTGTCCAGCATGATTAACTAAGTCCTTGAATGAAAGCTTGAGTAGATTTCAGAAGATGTAAATATATCCTCCTGAGTTTGCAATTTCCTTTAAAGCAGTCTTTGTTCTTTTCATACACATGTTGCTTGTTAGCTAAGTAAGCACTTGGCAAAAGAAGATTGGAGTTATTATTGATGCTTCTTACCTTGGGTTGTCATAAGGCTTATGAAAGGCTCCCACAGAAAGAATGCTAGAATAGACTCCTCTGGGTAACAGCAGGATCACTAACATTGGACTGTTGACAAATTGATACCAGAAAAGAACTTTGAGATCTCTGGAGGTAAAGCACCAGGTAATTTTACAGAGTAACTAATGGGAACTTTACTGTGCAACCTGGAGATGATTCATGTAGCCATACTTCTGAAATGAACAAGGCAGTTCTTAAATGTGACTCTACTTGGTACTCTCTCATCTGCAGTCTCTTTATTATGTGCATAGCACGCCATTGGCAATGTCCTCCGTTCATTTTACAGTGATCCAGGCAAGAAAGGACCTTAGCTCAAGATTCAAATAAAAATGATGTCAGGAATCTGTAAATTCATGGTTTAATTAAATCGTTATTAGCCTATATAATGAGATACTATATCCATAAGACTATTTTTGATAGGTAAATCCAATTTGTTTTTTTAATATGCTAGGCAACAGTATTTCTCTCTAAGTAGAAATTGCCAGTGTCTTGTGCCTGATGAGATGTTTCTGTATATTTTTGCTCATGAGCCTTTCCACTCATCCCCTTAAAATAGAAATGCCTCTACTTTGAAGAGATATTTAACATCAGATAATATGAGGTTTCTATAAGATAATAATAAAATATCATAAGATAAAACAAAATATCATAGACAAAACAAACAAACAGAAAGAAAAGAGCCCAAGAGAAGCCATAAGGAACAGATATCCACTCATTCTTACACTCAAAAATCCCATAAAAGCACTGAACTGGATGCCACAGTATATATGCAGAGAACCTATAGAGTAAAATGAGAGAAAAAATATGCAAATAAAATAAACTAAAAATAATAAGATTAAAATAATAACAAAATAAAAGAATACCCTTGACATAACATTATGAGACAAGGAACCTCAAGAGATACGCTCGAGTTTGTTTTCTGTTGGCTATCTACTGCTGACCATGCAGCCTACCCTTAAGAGTACTTAGTTTCCCAGTGAGATTCCCTTTTGAGGAAGCTACATTTTCATTTGCATGTGGTTACTACCTGGAAACTGCTTCTGGGTTATGGATGGGAACGTGTGTCTACTCCTTCTTTGGATCTAGTCCTTCAACTGATGCAGACTCATGTAGGTCATGACATTCTCTTGATTGAGAGGGCCTCTTTTTCTTGGTATCTTCCATCTCTTTAGGCTCTTACACATTTTCTGCCTCCTCTTCTATGGGGTTCTTCAAGCCTGAAGGAGAGAGATTTGATGGAGATACCCCATTTAGGACTGAGTGTTCTAATGTCCCTTACTTCCTCCATAATATCTGGCTATGGGAATCTGCATTTGTTCCTGTCTGCTACAGGAGGAAGCTTCTCTGGTGATGGCTGAGCAAGGCACTGATTTATGGTTATAACACAATGTCATTTAAAGTTATTTTATCACTTTACTTTTTCAGACTCATAGTATTTGGCTTCAGCCTAGGTCCCTGGGCTATTCTTTGATTTTTGGTTATCCAAACAGTGTTAGGTGTGGTGTGCATGGCATCTTGTGGAGTGGGGCTTCAGTCAAATCAGATGTTAGTTGACTACTTGCACTAGCTCTGTGCCACCATTACCTAGCATTTTCATAGATAATTATAATGTGGGGTGCCTCCTGGATAAACAAGAGGGCAAGATGATTGTATACTGTTTTCATATATGTGACCTCATGGGACTCATGGTTTATATTGGACTTTTCTGCTCAGAATGGGTTTATCTATTCCCCAGTATTTTAGAGAAATAATAAAGCAACAATATATAGAGAAACACCTGAAAATAATGGGATATATGTGGAGATCTCTTGAGAGCTTGAAAATTTAATTGAATTGGTTACCAAATTAAATCATATATTATACTTGCTTTTGATAGACTGAAATGGATAGAGACCAACTTCATGTATATACTAGCTTTTTCTTCCTTTATTTTTCATAAGTTACATTTGTACATATGTTTATTAGTATTGTAAAAATTAAAACCAGGTATTTCATCCCAATTCTGATTGCTTGAGTTTGTAGACTTTTTCCAAGAATGGCAGGTCACTGTAGAGCCTCTATCTTTTCCATAATGAAATCTTATGAGTTGAATATTCTGGGCAAGTCTTAACTCTTGGAAAAGAAGGCAAAATTATAATGAGCAGGACTCTAATGGCCTTTAGTTGGAGAATATTGGTTCTATCTGGGCTGCAGTTTGTTCTAGGGAAAAGGGAGATAGCCCAGTGGTGTTTAAGAGTAAAAATGAAACATTGTTTGCTTCTTCATCTTCTCTTAGTCTGGAGTTTCTTCCTTGTGGGTTCCATTTTCTTTGTTCCTCATGAAGAAGCAGAAACCTCTCATAATTAATGTCTTCTTTGGAGTATTTAATGCTATTGCTCCATTTAGAAAAATCTAAGAAGGTGAATGAATAGTCAATGATGAAATTTAAAATGCTGTGGTGTAGATTCTAACCCAAGAAATACACTTCTGCCTTCTCTGTACTCTGATAACCCCTCTCTCCTTCAACTGATTATTTTCTCTACAACCATCAAAGCAGAACTAATAACAGACACAAGTTAAGATATACACTACAGCCTATCATCTCCTAACATTGTGAGGCTGGTTAGAATGGTCCAAATTTGATAAGATGGGCTGTCAGAAAGGGTAGTAGGACGATCTGAAGCAATTGTCCATAGCTGGAATATCTTCCTATTCATAAAGGCCTCAGTTATGCTCTTAAAGCCTTTAAACTAATTCAGCCAGACAGAGGTGGGACATATCTTTACTCCCAGTACTTGGGAGGAGGCAGAGACCGGCAGATCTCTGTCTGAGTTTGAGACTAGCCTGGTCTACAGTGTGAGTTTCAGGACAGCCAGGACCACACAAAGAAATCCTAACTTAAAAATTAAAAAAATAACAGTAGCAACAACAATAATAAACAATTAATTGAATCAAACTTATTGCAAAACCTGAATGTCTGTTGTTTAAAGTCAACTGACAAGCAACTGTAATTGCTTCTATGGGATGCTGTCATAGACACAGCTAGATTAATGTTTAAGTAAAGAAGTGGTAGCCTAGGAAAGTTGATACATCAAATGACTTTCATGTCTGCTTTATAGGAGTACTAAACTATTTTCCATATAGATTAATTATGCCTCCTTTGTATATGGTGACATGTACACATTCTTGTGTGTGTGTGTTTTCATAGATGCATTTGTGTGTGTGGATGCCAGAAATCAACATCGGGTGTCCTCAGTCTCTCCACCTTATGCCTATTCAGAGTCTCTCATCAAACCTGAGGCTCACCATCTCATCCTGTAAGCCTCTTGTCTTTACCTTATTATTGTTAGGATTACGGACATATGCCATTGTACCTTGAATTTTACAGGGGTCCTGGGCTTCAAAAAGCAGATCCCCATGCTTTGCTAGAAAGCACTCTGCTGACTGAGCCACTTTTCCATTCAGTTAACTGTTTAGGATTCTAACTTAAAATACCTTTTAGACCTAAAGAAATGATGTTAGATCCAAAGAGAATTCAAGTTTAAGAAAGAAAAGTAGGAAACTTCTTTTTTCTTGGGCCACAACATTGTCCTTGGGCCACAACTTAAGTATCTATTCAATATTTATTTAGTATTCTTTAGTAATCTTATACAAGATAATTTACTAAGTTTAAGGAACGTGCTACAAAATGTATTAACTGTCTTTGTAAATCATAAATCAACTAATAACAAGCAAAAAGTATTATTATGCAGATACTAGTAAAAATTGTTATTTAAATGGCAGATTTATTATTGTTAAGATTCATAAGCAGGTGCAAACTGAGCATAATTTTGGTGTTGATTATTTAAAACATTTGGAAATTAAATGATTGACTAGAGTATTTGGCATTATTTAAATATTTTATCAGCAGCTACTATGGATCAGGTTCTGAAAACACATTATAATTTATAGCTATCACTGTTGACCTCATACTCAAATAAAATCAGACATTTTTTATATTGAAGGATTTTTTCATATTTCAATTCTCTGCTTTGAAACTCTTTAACATGAGTGGGAAGTTATGGCAAGGAATTTATTCTCTGTGTCTTAATATAGAGGCCATCTTTACCTGTAGCCCACACAGACACAGTGCTTCACACCATGCTCAGATAAGACAGTGTCCCTGTATTGATTCTGGCCCTTAGTGTGATGTGAAATTGGATCAATTAGTCTGATTATGTTTAGTCAATATGATACACACACACACACACACACACACACACACACACACACACATATATATGTATATATGACATTTTCTGTATTTTGAACCAACACATTGTGCCTCATTACTTTTATGTGTTAGTGTCGAGTTCTTGATGTTTACAAATGCATAACATATATTTTTCTTTTCTACCTCAACCTTTTGTGTATATGATTATAACATTATTTTGCTAGCTAGTTTTACCTATATATACATATATAGAGAGATAATATATATATATGTATATATAGAGAGAGAACTAGTAAAATATATACAGACATAGAGAGACATCTATATACAGACATATATCATATATGTATACACATATATGTAGAGATAGAACTAGAAAAATACATATAAACATATATAGGCATTTAGAGATAACATAGACATATATACACAATATATATATATATATATACATATGTGTGTGTATGTACACATACACATATATGTATTTGTATACACACATATACACTCACTAGCCCACATATACTTATATACCAGTTTGGAGTCTGTATCTCCCAGGAAATAGCTTTTTTGTTATTTTCCTCCTTTGTAGCATTTTTGGAAGCCAGCAGCAGAAGATACTGAGAAAGAGAGGTTTTTGACTTGGGATTCAGGTTAAAAACACTGGGTTCCTATTTTGGTCCCCTAGGTGGCAATGGTCTGCCATTGTGTGTCCCAGCAGGGGCTCAACAGGCTTCTTGGGCCAAGTAAACTGCAGGAATTCATTCCTCCACTGTAGCCATTCTCAGTACTATCAACTCCAATTTCCTGCTCCTCATAGGCAGAGCTGCTCAAGGAGAACTCACAGTGACAATTGCTAATCTATCCCAGACAACATCACCAGCTTCCTCATCTCAGATTTATATTGACACATAAAAATAGTTTTAACTACCCTTTGTAGTTTTGCTTTTGCTTTTTTTTTTGGTGGGGGGAGGCTTGTGGGGGGAGCAGGGGAGTGACAATGGACACATCTAGCTTTCTTTAGAATGACATAATTACTTACTCATCTTCTTGTTTGCGAGGTAGAGTGCATGCGAAGCCCACTAGACTACATGTACCAGGCATTCTGCTTGGGGCTCACCAATTGTGCGATGTTGACTTTTTTTGTTCTAGCTTTGCATTTGAGAACACTGAAGCTAAGAGTGAAGGAATGGTCCAAATGCAGAGCGTTTAAAAAGCTATTAAAAAAAAAAAACATAATGTGCTGAGGGAACTCTTGGAACCCTGCAGTAATACATTGATACCTTACTTCAGTTGAACAGTGTCAAGCGTAAGACCTACCTGTGTTCATTTATAGTGATCTCAATATCCCAGAACAATTATTGCTCTACTATCTAAATTAGGAGTCTGGAACAACAACAACAAAAAATCAACCAACCAACCAATCAAAACAAAACAGCAACAAAAACAAAAACCTATATGGTATTGGTCCACACACAATTACCAAAATTCTTCACAATCTATTTCAGAAACATCACATGGAACATGTATGCTGTCAGGTATGGAGTCAAGTTTCAGAACTTAAGATTTACAATTGTCTTCTCACTGTCACTAGGAACAAACCAAGCATGATTTGGTTAAGGGAATTCTTAGAAGGCGACAGACACTGATTTTGCCTTTAAAAGTTGTCTGAAAAAGAAGATAAAATTCTAGAAAATCAACCCAATTAGGAGTTTGTTTTGTTTAAAGGTTGATTTATCAAGTGTTATGGCTTCAGGGCTTTTGTCTCCTTCCCAAGCCTTGCTGCCTCTTTTGGAAGTCAGTGGCTGAAGGCACAGATGGAGCCTTCAGCCTTAAGATTTAGGTTTTCCTTTTCAGGTGTCTAGCCAATGAAGTAAGTCACTGGGTTCTTTGGTGGGAGGAGGGGGAGAGGACTACAAAATGGAATTCCAATGATAGTAAATTTATTGAGTTATACTGGAAAATAAAGGAATGTGGCATTTAAAACACTCCATGCCTGGTACCTTCTTCAGGGTAAGAAAGAAGATTTTCTGTTAAACTCTGGAATAGAGGATTTGGAATTATCTTTCTGTGATTATCATGTCCTGAACTTGACTCTTAAGAATAGCGACGATTTCTAGAGAAATCATACCACTCAGGATAGATGGCTTCTCTGTTTCAAATTGGTGTGTGAGATTGGTACAGGAGAGCCCAGTAATGAATTAACCAGCCCACAAGGGCAGTATAATAGCTCTCTTCTAGGGACTGAGATTATACTTCACTTCCAAGCCATTGTGTGATATGAGTCTAAGAATCATACAGCACTGTTTCAGTGATTCATTGAGATACACACACTCAAGATATTGCCCTTTTTTAATGTTTTGCTTTGCCTAGTGCACCATAACACGTCCCCACCCACCCCCATCTACTGCTTCAGTGTTCTTTTCCAGTTTGAATTCTTTCTCTCCACTCTGTACTCCATTTTATCCACTCACAGTCAGATGCACTCTGACCTAGGACACAGGAAGACTGGCACATCTTTAGAAAAACCTATCCCTAGTTGAAATGGGTGGATATTTCTAAATTTCAGTGATAGATAAATTGAAAAACCTTAAGTATTTTTTTCTTTTGACTCGAAACAGAGAAGGAGCCAAAGATTGAGTCAAAGGTCTTCTTTGATAACCTGTTATGACCCTGACCGGAGTCTCTGTGATTTGCCTGACAGTCTTGTATGCTAAATTCTTCTCCCTTCAATGAGCCCCCATGTATTTGACATCTTGCAAGAGAAGTTTTACAGCTCTTTGTTCTCACAAAAGACTAAACTCAACTGGAGAATAGTGAGGTGCTTTCTGAAGCTTAGCTGGATCAGTAAAGAGAACGGCTTTTCTCTCCTGGGAGAGAGATTGGAGTTTTGGGCTTTTCTTTTCTCAATAAACTTAAATTCTCTCTTGATTTCTTGGTACTGATTAATGAACATTCTAAACTAGTCAGTATCACTACCAGGAGTGGGTTAATGTAGCATACAAAGGAATGTTCGCTCTATCCCACAGCAAAAATGAATGAATGAATAAATGAATAATTAAAAAAAACATTATGAATAAGTAAATGTAGGAATAAATAAATAAATAAATAAATAACCAAATAAATAAAATGTATATTAGTATTGCTGGCATTAAACAAGCATAATTTACCCTTCTAATCCATACACTACTCCAGAAACTTTTAAAAGTTGTTTCTGGGGTAGAATCGCATAGACTGAATGATGGCTATGAGTGAGCTAGCTCATGTCATCTTTTCTTTCTATTCTTTATAAACATTTTATGAGGTATTTATTATTATCCTCCACGTATAAGTGGAAATAAGAGTCAAGGAAGTCAGTAGCCTTCCCAGGGACACACATGGATATTTGATTCCTGCTGTGGAATGCACCATTTTGGATAAATGCTTGCAAAATGTTCATGGTGCTCAAATAGCAACATGTGCTTACTGATGGTAATATTAAGTTTCTTTCTTCATCCTTGTTCCCTGATCACTTTTAATTTTGGAGTCTTATGGATCCTGTAGGCTTGTTTTCTAGCCAGTGTCCTACAAAGACTGAGTTTTATGCCTTCTCATAGTCTTCAGATTACGTCAATTCTTGCAGTGGCATTTGAACACACTGCTGGATTTTCTGGTTTGGTTATGCAGTTTACCTGTTATCATAAGAGCTTTTATTTCTAGATCTACACGAGAAACTTCTAGAGTGTTTTAAGGAAATGTCAGTGTTTGGGACCTACCTTGAGGGGTAAAGTTCTCATGAATTTTTTGTAATAAACCTAAGTGATTACAAAGTTTTCAAGATCAAGAATTTAGTTCATTAATTCATGAGGGAAAGGATACTTCATTCATGTTTTAATAACATATAGTGATAACAAGTGATTAATAATAAACAATTGCCAGTTGAATTGATAAATGAATGGATGAGTAAGTGAATGAATGAATGAATTTTAAAAATACCAGTTTTAATGTTGACCTAAAGTGTTGTCATATGATGCTGGAGAGACGACTTGGCTGTTAAAGTCTACGCTTACAACCAAAACTATAAAATACCAATTTACCATATATTTTTGCATTTTACTTTTTTTGCACTGCATTTTTTGCATTTCATTTTACTTATTTATCTGATCGATATGTAGTCAATGAATGTATGAATGTTAGATTATTATCAAATATTGAACAATATTTATAATACTAATTTACTCTCTGCTTTGTACAACCTGTATTCGTCTACTGGTTCTTGACACAGGGTCCTTCTGTAATGCTTCATAAGAAGTTCCCAAAATCAAGAAAAAACAATTTATTGAGGGGAATTATGTTTATCGGTAGTACAATCAAAATGAGATTTCTTTGCATGTTTACCTGAGATTTGAAGGACCTTTGCTTCCTGGTATGTTGTATCATGGTCAAATTTAGTATCAGAGAACAAGAGGCATTTTAGAAATCAACAAGCTGTGCAAGATCCTGGCACCAGCACACAGCAGGCTACAGCCTTGGGCTACTTCATAGAAGAGATCGATTCTTTCCCTAGGTAGCTGCCAGGATATTACTAGATTTCTTAGCTCCCTAAGAATAGTGTGCTGGGTTTTCAGAGCTGTCAAATATCCAGATCAACTTTTAATGACAGTCAATGCTCAGAGTCCTCCTTTCAAAGTACTGGAAGACATGTTGGTGTAATGAATGCCACCAAAATATTGTTTCCCATTTGCTTAGTGTTTTTAACTAAATTAGTTAAGCAAGTTGTAAGATAGGTGTCATAGGAAAAGCTGTTACAAAATTTGCAAAAATGATCAGTCTTCCAAAATAATGGAATGTTGAAGGCAAGGAGAAAGCATTGATGTGAGACCAATGGTGGAAATTCCATAGCACAGTATATTTCATTTAGCATAGTTTATAGAGTAGCACCGCAGGAAATGTAGTGATGTTAAAGGAGGTATGGTAACAATTTATAAATGTTTAAGTTGGATATATCTCTCTGTATAAGATCCTAAGAAATTTTAGTATCAACAAGCACAAATTCTTGCTGGAGGCTCTCTGAAATTAAATCCAGATACTCCATATAAATCAATAGTTACTTACTTGTTGGGGTCTCATTATTTTAAGAACTTGCATTTAGATTGGAAGAAACTTGAACAGGACAAGGTTCCTACCTTGGAGAGACTTACTTCTGTGTAAGAGTACTGCAGCTTTCGATTAGAAAAAGAAAGTCTTATTAGAAGGAAACTGAGTTTATAGAGTAGCATAGTTTTAGACAATATTGGTGGGGGGAGTTAACTGATTCCAATTTCTTTGAATATTCTTTACCCCTCTATTTAACTACAATTAACAGCTCATTTACTAAAAGAATCTTAGAAAAATATGTGTACTTTATTAGTGAAATTGCTATTTATTTCCATAAAGAAGAAATTCCACTCTCTCCGAATCTGAGATGCTTAAGGAGAGACTCATTACATTAACCCTTATAAATAAGTCAGTCGTATTGATCACCAGCTAAGGAATTCAAGGATTGCCTAGTAAAGCACAAATATTAACATCATTGTTAAGTGCATGGGCTGGCAAGAATGAATTGCAGATGCACTCACAAGAGGCTTCAGGAAGCCATGTGAGTGCCTGGAAAATTGCATTGTTAAATGCATGGATGTGCCACATTAGGGAATTCACTGATCTAGGTAAACGGAATATACTTCTTCACAAACCATATTTTCCAGGTTTCATTTCATTTTTATTTATCGTTATCTCCCTGGCCCTTCGCATCTCTTCCTAATCACCTTTTGCTCTTTCTCTCACTCCCTCTAATCTTCCATTCAGTCTCTTCTGACAGTCACCAGCTTGTTTCTCTTTATCACTCGTCCACAGTGGAAGCCAAGGTTTCTGAACCTTGACCCAATGTAGGGTCCGAGCTGCATGATTCTTGTAGGGAACTGTCTCGTTCATCACAAGGTGAGGAACAGTGCTCTTAGCCTTTCCCGGTGAGAAGCCAGTAGCTTGGATATCCAGCTTTGGCAAAGTAGCGATGCCTCTAGATACTGCCAAATATCTCCTGTGGGGAAGAATGGCCTCAGTTGAGATATTCATCCAAGTCAACTACCTCTATATTGTTCATCAGCATTCCCTCCCTTCACAGACCCCGTATCAACACACATGTTGTAAAAATCACATTGGTGAAGTCTGTATGTCACTCCTATTCCCACAAATGTTCAGCGATTCCTTCCATTGATATTCCAGGCCCCTTACTGACCCCACCTTGTCATTTCTGATTTTTTTTCCAGTAAGCCACTAACATGTACAAAGCAGTACAGAAAAGCTTTGAAAGTCAAGTTGTCTGTGTCACTTCTCTACTGTCATCTGATAGAGTGTTTTTTGGTTTATTTCCAGCAGCTTTCTCCATAAATCGAGATATAGTTATACTTATTTGACATACAAAAATACA
Source organism: Hylomyscus alleni (assembly GCA_019843855.1). Taxonomy (NCBI): domain Eukaryota; kingdom Metazoa; phylum Chordata; class Mammalia; order Rodentia; family Muridae; genus Hylomyscus; species Hylomyscus alleni. The sequence continues at coordinate 11,588 of JADRCC010575649.1, forward strand.
CAAATGCGTATATTCATTTGACCTACCAACAATGGGTAGTAATCTAGGCAGCATTGATTCTTTCTCTGTTTGAAGGATATTGTAACACAATAGTTTAATTTGACTTTCTGCGTCTTAACCTTCCAGTTTTTGATGTTTAGGTGATCTTCAATCCTTTTGAGAAATAGTTCAAAAAAGATTATTTATGGTCAATAAGATGACAGTTTTATACTCCTGAAGTTGGGTAGGATGAGGCTCAGGAGATAATCTTTGAGCTTTCCTCCCTGGTAAGTTGAAAACTTTCTCTTTTACTGTTTCCTCTATATCCATTTCTTCTCAATCATATTTTTTATTTGTAGTTTGTTGAGATTTTCATTATCCCTTAACAATGCAACCAAGTCCTATGAGCTCTATCATTAGTCAAAACACACTAGACCAAATTTTTATTATTAGAACTATGCAAATATTTTTCAACGTCAGGTCTAGGGGGATCTGTTATTCTGTTTCCAGATCCAAAGCCATTAGTCTTGCATCAGCTGAAGGATATCATTAAGGTCAATGTAAGAGAAAGCCTTTCTTCTTTAATAATTCTTATTGGCTGAAAGATCATATGGTATTTTACACTAATCCATTAATAATCTGCAGCTTCCCAGGAGCTTCTATGTGCCTTTTCTTGCACTACTTGCCTGTGTTTCTTCTTTATAGACTCACATGTGTCCCTTTAACCTCTCCTCGTAGATTTCAACTCTCCTACCAAGCTGGCACTTGTCTTCATGGTTCTCCTAGTTAGGACCCACAATCTCCTGTATATTATGTATTTGTAATTTTGGTTTTATCTTCATTTTCCCAAATCATAAGTTCCAGTAACTAACAAAGTATAATGGAAGTAAACTTTAAACAGGTCCTTATATAATAAAAATTGTCTCTATTATACCTCCTACCTTAATTGACAGTTATTCCTAGAATTCTAAGTTAATTTTTTTTCTCACATTTCCAAAGGCACAATTAGATTTGATACTGCTGAGAAAAATGTATGCCTCTTTTTTTCCTTTTCTAGTGAAAATTTTTATTCTTTTTTATTAGGCTTCATTAAGTTGGGTCACAATAACATACAACCCCTTAATCTTAGTGGCCTACAATGTATTAACCATGGGCTAACCCTAGCTTGGTCAAGTTGTGTCTTTAGAAGTCTTTGTCTAGACTAATGGGTTAGCTTGTCCTGGGAATATTTAAGCCATAAAAAGGGAAATGAATACAGGGGCCAGTCCTCAATGTCTCTTAAAGTTGCTTGGAGACTGAGTATACCAGTCACATATTCTAGCTTAACACAAAAGGAGTAGGAACTATTCCCTCCCAGCCTCTTTGTCCCCAGATTCTATCATTTATACCAAAACAATGCCCAGGCAGAGGCTGTGGAGGTCAGCCTTATGGTGAGAAACAATAACTAGAATCAACAGTATACTGCACCATACTGTATACAGATTGAAAGGCGTTTTTCCTTTTGGCTTTTTGAACATTTGTGATGATAATATGTGCAGACAACTCCTTAATCTATTGAATATTCTGGATATTGTTGAATGTTCTTAATACAAACCTTCTAAATGCTTCTTGTAAGAAAGATTTTCTTGATTATCTTTTAAAATAACTACTTCCTGTTCTTTCTTTCTAAAAGGCAAAACATCTGAATTTATTTTTGCATGCCTATTCTTATGTTTTATTTTGTTTCATTATATGACATTTTTCCCAGGCATATACACTTGAATAGATTTGTAAAAATTTTAATAATAATTCATTTTACTCAAAATACTTGACTTATGTTTTAAGAATATAAAACTATCTTAAATTTCTCTGACTAGAAAAGAAATTCTTATTTTCTTCTATGCTTAGCAATGATCTCAGTGATGTATAGACACCAGGCAAATAAAATATCTTTATATTAGAGACTGAAGTCAGGGATTTACGCACCCCAAGCAAACACCTAACCACTGAGCCCCATCTCCAGTTTGAACAGTTGGTTTACTTGACTATTGTTTTATGCTTTTCAGTTTTATTTTATTTTGGGTCTCTTCACAAGAGTTTCTGATTACTGAGGGGATGTGCTCCCTGTTCGGGCGCCACCTGCCACGGGCCGGCGTGAAGAGGTCGGCAACGGCAACGTAAGAGCAGTGACAGGCAGAGAAGAGTGGATGATCCATGCTGGACACTGGTTCATCTATTTTCTGTGTTAGCCAGAGAGTCCCCCGCGGGTTGAGTAAGGCCCAGAATGGCTGGCCCGTGGCAGGGATGTGGTGGTATCCTATTTGATTAGGGTGTATGAAGCACTGAGTTCAATTCTCGGCACTGCTTTAAAAAAAAAAAAAAA
>JADRCC010575650.1:7110-21849 GCA_019843855.1 Hylomyscus alleni
TAATGACACAACAAAAAATAGAAATTAATGAATCAGAAAACTAGCATGATAGTACAAATTAGACAAGGAAGTCCAAGGACAAATATATGGTCTATTAAAATAGTGGAATTACTATTAAATTTATCCAGTAAGAAAGACAGAAGTCAGATAGCAGATAATGCAATAGTGAATGTTGTCAAAAGTAAAACTCTAGGTAAGACATATGTTCTACACATTCATGATTATCATTCAGACCACCTCTAAGCTGTCTGAAAATTATACAGTAACAGCAAAAGTGAACAGTTACAAGAATTGAGAATTGTGCTAAACACACTGTAGATAAACATTGCTGTAAGGAGGGCTTGGCATTCTAGATCTGTGCATATAGTAGATTGAAAAGAATCTGAAGATTACAAAGCTTGATATTTAAAATGTAAAGTATTATTGTCACAGACAAAGCAAACATATACAAAGATCCTGAGATGAAAAATGATGTCTTTGGACAATGAGAAAGTCAGTATGGCAGAATAGTGTGCTATATTTAACTGTTCAAGTATGTGTCTCATACATGGGAAAATAATGACATTACTCAGAAAGATCTGTGTCATCATGCATGCTCAGTAGATGCTTGCTTACCATGGGTATTTAACCTGCCATGTGTGTTTTAGCTATCAAAAAGAGGTAAAGCCCAAGGAGGTGGTTTACCAGATAAAGATGCATTCTTCAAAGCTTGGTTATGAAGGTTCAATCTCTGAGCCAACGCCTGCAAGTATACTCTGCCCTCCATATGTCTGCCATGGTACATACACATACATATACAAACATCTACCTAAATAAATAAACAAAATAAATGAGCCAAGATAATTTTAAACAGAGGTAAGGGAGAATATCACTCTAATAAGATTCATATCTGTATTTTTTTTTCTGTTTTAAAGTCGGGAATGCCAATTTGTTATTTCATGACGCTTCTTTACTATTAAAATGTATATTAGGGTTATTGAGTGTACCCCTACAGTTGTTTCTTTTATACCATGTTTGGGTTGTTATGTGAATGCTGTCTTCATGTTTCAATCTTTTCCTCTGGATATCAGTTCAAAGCACTGCTGAGCAATATGCCATCTCTCTTGTCAGAGTTTCCCTCTACTTTTGTTCTGTTTTGTTTTCCTGCTAGAATTCTGTCCTAAGAAAATAAGATACAATTATTTTATAGCTCTAGATAATCTGCTATTTATATTCTACTTCTGATACTCAGCTTCAAGCAAAATATACTTCTGCTCTAACTTTTGGTTTACTGTGTATGAAATCTTAGTTACCCCAAAGGAATCAGGTGTTAGCCTGTCTGTAGTCATTTGCTGCCAAATAACTCAATGGAATTGCTATCATAAGTTTTATGAGTCTCTGAAGGTGTCCTGTTAAGTTTGATATACACACAGAAAGAAAACATAATTTTCTATATAAATCGATATCATATATCCTCATGGCTGCTTTTGTACTTCTGGGCAGAGCCACCAACTACTACTGACAATTGATGTTAAAAATTCAACAACTGCTATTACCACGTCTCTTTAAATATGTCTGTGGTATTATAAGACACTTTGTTTTGCTCTTTCTACACTAAACTTAGAATCTCTTCATACCCACTATCTGAATTCAGAGGTGTAGGATTTCCTTTTCTTTACTTCATCTGTGTAAAACTTTTATGTAGTGTGATGGTTAACATTACAGTTAGATAGATAGCATGTGTGTGTGTGTGTGTGTGTGTGTGTGTGTGTGTGTGTGTAATACATGTGACATATATGGCATATATGCCCCCTAATTTGTGCAGAAGGTACTCTATCTGCGTACTTCCCGTTTTTTTTTTACAGATGTTAAAAGACTATTCTTAAAATAGTCTGATCTTGTAAAACCGGCTGTTCTAGCAAGGTAATAGGTCATAAGACTAACTGCTATTTCTGCTTTTGAAACCAAACTTGCTTATTCTGCTCAAAAAGACAATTGCAAGAACAAAAATTATAACTCTGTGGCTTTTACCTTTATAAGATCTGAGCTGATATAGCTAGCTGCTCCACCTTGGTATACTCTTGGGTGTAATCCTTTTCCCTGTTAGACACTAATACCTAAATAAAAAACCTATTTTTATTAAAATTTATTCGTGGTGATAGGTGAATATCTGAGCAACCACAGGCCCACAACAACCAGCTCACAATGCCCTGGATCCAATTTTAGAAAATATCTTTCACTGTATATTATCACTACATTTTAGAATTTTTACCTTGCCTCTTTTCATTGTTTCAAATATGAAAACTAAGTTAAAATTATAACGTTCTTGGAAGAATCTTAATTCTCTGAGATTACAGAGCTCATTTGAAAAGATGTTTCCTATATTTGTATTTCTTCGTGGGCTTATATCATGGCATAGACTTAACTGTGGTTGCTAGGATTTTTTGAGTGATTATAGTTATGTAGTACTTTTTATGTTAATTGAGCCTGGGATTAATTATGATACCATGATAAGAACATGGGTGGATGTGCATTCAGTGTTTTCTCTACCATTTGTGTATAGGCATACTCCATTATTCATTAAACAATATACTGTCAAGTGACTTCTTTTGCTATTTTAAGTATTTACTTCCTTTACAAAATGCAATCTTATTTTTGTAAGACATTTAAATGTTCTAGAATCATCTATATCATGTAAATAAATTTCTATGTTGAATAAATCATTGAACAAATAACCATCGCTTATTTCCCTATCTTTGTCTTCTCATTTTCTTAATGACTATACATATGTGGATCTATAATTGTTTTTGGACATATGTTTACTTAGAGGGAGCTATATATTCATGAAATGCACAGTTTTGAGTCCTGCAAAAGTATTTAACTGACTCAATTCTATCTAGACCACATTTTCTTAACAACTAAATGTCCATGTTCTTTTTAATTTCATTCTCAATCCCACTGAAAGGGTAACTCTATTTTACTTATACAACTATGAAATAATTTCAGTTGTATTGAAATTGTATCATTTGATAAGTATAACTTTATTACAGGTTTGTTCTCCATCAGTATTGCATTCATCAGTAGCTTTGTCCTTTTTGTAGAGTTGTATTCTGATATATTAAAATGCTCAATTTTATCAAATAAGTTTTAGATTAATGTATGGAAATTTCTATTTTATTTGCAAAAAAATTAATACTGATCTGAATACCTTTATAGGCAGTGGTGCTTCTGTGATAATGAATATTGAAGTTCAATGGCTAGAATATTGTGTAGGAGCTTTTTAATATGAAAACATAGATGGCAAACCTATTTGCTTAACTTTTATATTTGTTAACCTAAATAGCTGTACAAAAATTCCACTAGTTTTACAATCTCTCCAGAGAACATTTATTAATTAATAAGCATATGATGCTTATTTTTCTTTTTATAATAAAATGTCTGCATTAATCTGTCTTAATCCTGTGATTCTTTCAGCATTTTGTCAAGGTCAGGTGGATACCTACCAAGTTTTCACATGTTTGTCAATGCATACATTGTCTTCTCTCTAATGAGTATGTATTCACGATTTAATGAATTATCTTTGTGAAGAGCTATTTCATATTATTAAACTTTCTAACCTTTAAATCTTTTCTATTCTCCATGTTATTACTTTCTAATTGATTAGGAAATAGAAGTTAGTTTTTACTTTTATTTATTTATTTATTTATTTATTTATTTATTTATTTTATTGGTTTTTTTTTTCGGTTTTTGGTTTGGTTTTTAGCTATTGTTTAGTAGAAATTTCAGACCTCAATAGAGAAATTTCATTATGCACGAATGATGGTTAACACAGAAATTCCTAACCACAGTCAGAAGAACAAGTGTGCGTAGATTGTTCAGTAACAAATGGGATATCTAAATACCACCCAGTTCCCAAAGTCTCAGCAACAATGACAAAGGACATGTGTTTCCTCCTATGGAGCATGCTTTAAATCTTACCTAAAAGCATTAGTTACTTGTTTCACATTCCTCTCACTATTGCAGTCATGTCCATGACTTGCAAAAATGAATATCTAAAATTTTACCAGTTATTATTTACTGAAAAAAGTTCATTGTGTTTTTTTCTGAAATATTCACTTTAAATATTTGTTTCATTCATTCATTTATTCTGTTCAAGATAAAACAGGTATCCTGCTATTATCATGTAGCATTTTGTCCCTATTTTGCATATTTTTCTTAAGTAACCTTTCTGTATCTCTTTTGTTTGCATTGTATGGTCCTAATACGTTACAAATAGCATTGCTGCAAGCATTTTGTAAATATATCCTAGCACATATGTGTGTGTTTATTAAGCCTATACCTTCTGTTGTTAGGAGTCTGAGTCAGTGTAACCAAAAAAAATTGTTTAGAATAATCTCCTAAAGCCACAATTATCTGAAAAAAAAAATAGTACTATAGAGCCCATTCTACCAATTTCTACTCATCATTAATTTTATTTTCTATGTCAAGATTTCATGTTCAATGTTTCAGCTTATTTTCAGCTTATTTCGACCTATTTTCCATCAAATTGAACAAAGAAATTTAATTTTTATTGTGATAACTGTGATATCTGGGGACCTACTGAGTGTATTTCTGTTTTATAGTATTATTTCTTTAGTTCTACTTTCTATTCTTTTAATATTTCTTATCATTAATTGTACTATAGAATACGTGTACTCATTACCTGTCACATTCACAAATACATATACAAACTCCAAAAAATACACTCAAACAAATTAAAAAAGATACTTGTTACCTAAGGTACAATTATTAAGTGCAAAGAAAATCTTTAAACTCATTTGATACATTAAAAACAAAAAGAAACTTGGAGTAGCAGAAATCCAACATGTTTTTTGCTGTTTGAATGATTGCTGTGTACTACACACTATGGCTTTCTTGAATATGGCCTCTTTGTTCCTTTTTATTGGCTTTTTATATTTAAATACCAAGAATATGCTCAAAATAAAAATTGTGGACTTCTGTTCACATAAAGTTACCAAAGCTCGATTATCAGCACAGGACACCAAATTAACACCATCATAAATCCCTTCCAAAGCCATGTTTATTGTTCTAGAAATCCATTTTCTTCTCAATCCTGGTCAAACCATGCTCTGGGTTTTATTAGTTGCCTTATACTTTTATTAAAGATTTTTTCTTTTACTGTTTAACATTTTCTTTAAAATGTTGATTTCCTCACCAATACGAAGGGAATTACAGATTAACTTGGAGGGAAATTTATATTTCTGATGTTCTTAGGATGGATGATCATAGATGACAGGAAATTTATCTACTTTTTCAAGGTTCGTTGTCAGTATTGTAAAGTATAAAGAGGGAGAAATGTGTGCTGAATACAATGGTAGATATTTTGAACAGTCAATTTAAACAATTAAATAGTTAATATAAACCACATCAATTTTCATTTAGATAAATATAAAGTACTCTTATTCTTTCTGCTGGCATTATTAATGAATCAAATAAAGGTGTTTTAAAATTAAAATGGGTGTTTTCTTCAATGTAAAGAAGATAGGTAATAGTTTGATAAGGAATGCATTCAGGAAGTACTGATGGAAAGCATACTGCTTTATATAGTTTATTTCAAATTTCAGATAATTGCAGGTGAGCTGCTTTCCTTTGCTCTTTAGAGCTTTCTTCATCATTGTTTTAATTAGGTATTTTCTTTATTTACATTTCAAATGTTCTCTCCTTTCCTGTTTTCCCCTCTTAAAAAGCCCCTATTCCCTTCACCCTCCCTCTGCTCACTACCCCACCCTTTCCTGCGTACTGGCCCTGGCATTCCCCTACACTGGGACATAGAAACTTCACAGGGCCAAGGGTCTCTTCTCTCATTGATGACTGAAAAGGCCATCCTCTGCTATATAGACAACTGGAGCAATGAGTCCCAACATGTGTACTGTTTGGTTGGTGGTTTAGTCCCTGGGAGCTCTGGGGGTACTGATTAGTTCATATTGTTATTCCTCCTACGGGGCTGCAAACCCCTCCCACTCCTTGGATATCTTCTCTAGCTTCTTTATTGGGGACCCTGTGCTCAGTCCAATGGTTGGCTGAGAGCATCCACTTCTGGATTTGTCAGGCACTGTCAGAGCCTCTCAGGAGAAAACTATATCAGGCTCCTGTCAGCAAGCACTTCTTGGGATCCACAATAGTGTCTGGGTTTGGTGATTGTATATGGGATGGATTCCCAGCTTGGACAGTCTCTGTATTATCATTTCTTCAGCCTCTGCTACACACTTTGTCTCTGTAATTCCTTCCATGGGTATTTTGTCAAATTTCTTTTAAGACTTGCACTCAACAGAGAAGACTAGCTCACATCACCACAAAGGAGACTAGGTATGGATGCTATATAAAGACAGGTATTTCTAAAAGATGTAAGCCTTAACTGTTCTTCTGAAGTCCTACTTAACTTTACTCAAAGTATTATTTTCTCATAAGATTCTTACATTACCTCTTCCTCTCCTGCCATAAAGAGAATTTATAAGCTTCTACATTTTGAAGAATGTTTTCATTTGTAATAATTTTGTTATCTCTATATAAATAGTTTGAATAATTTCTCTCCTGTTACTATGGCTATTAGTTTATTGTATAGACTCAAGTATCATGTACTTGGAGAGTAGAAAGTCATCTTTCCCTTATAAGACAATACTCTTAACAATTAAAGAACAACGCAATGATAATATTAAATATTTATGTTTATATTTGTGTAATTTTTACATAATGGATTCTAATTATGAAATCTAAACAAATCTTTGGTTTTATGTTTAAAATAATAGTAAAGATTCTCAATGATTGACTAAATATAACATTTAAATATATAGGGACAATCAACATACAAGAAGGAGAAGAGAAAATATTCAGAAATTGACAAAGAAAAATCAATGTTTCATTCCAAATTCAAGTTCATTACTGAGAAAAATAAGTGATTTTTGGCCCCTTTCTTGTGATGTATTATATCTGTTTTGATTTTATTAAAGATATCACATCAGAAAGTTCAACAAAAAATAGAAACCCTTTTTTCAAAGGCTTCTTTAAATCTGACAGTATTTCTGATATTTGGTATTTGGTATTTGGTATATTTGCCTCTCCTCCCATTCCTGACAAGGCCATACTCTGCTACATATGCAGCTGGAACCATGAGTCCCTCCATGTGTACTCTTGGAGAGGTACTTGATCCTGTGAAGGCTAGATACTCCAGTGTAGGGGAATTCTAGGGTGGGGAGACATGAGTGGGTGGGTGGGTAGAAGAACACCCTCATAGAAGCAGGGGGAGATAAGGGGATTACAGGGCAAACCCAGGAAAGGTGATAACATTTTAAATGTAAATAAAGAAGAAACCTAATTTAAAAAAAGAAAAAGAACAAAAGAAATGTTCCACAAATAAAAACTGTGAGAAAGAGTAAAGGTCAGAAGGAAGTAACAGAAGATGTAGGAAAGAGCTTTCTATTTGGTAGCCAAGATAAATCTGTCCTAGGAGATGTTGATCTAAAAAAGAACCTAATACCAAGAATGTAAGACTTGGAATGAGTCTCTCAGGCATACATGGGCAGCAAATTCCAGAAAGTGTTAAGGTTATAGTAGGTGGCCTTATTTATAATAGCCAGAAGCAGGAAAGAACCCAGATGTCCTTCAACAGAGGAATGGATACAGAAAATGTGGTGCACTTACACAATGGAGTACTACTCAGCTCTTAAAAACGATGAATTCATGAAATTATTGGACAAATGGATGGGACTAGAAAATGTCAACTTGAGTGAGGTAAGCTAGTCATAAAAAACACACGTGGTATCCACTCATTGAGAAGTGGATATCAACTCAAAAACTCTGAAAACCCAAGATACAATTAGCACACCACGTGAAGTTCAAGAAGAAGGAAAAACAAAGTGTGGATACTCCAGTACTTCTCAGACAGGGGAATAAAATACCTACAGGAGGAAATATGGAAAAAAGTGTGGAGCATAGATTGAAGGAAAGGTCATTTAGGACCTTTCCTAGGACTGCCCCATGTGGGGATCTATCCCATATAGAGTTACCAAACCCTTATTGTGGATCCCTTGCTGACAGGAGCCTGATATAGCTGTCTCCTGAAAAGCTCTACCAGAGCCTGACAAATTCAGAGGCATATGCTCAGAGCCAACCATTGTACTGAGCATGAGATCCCAAATGGTGGAGTTAGAGAAAGGCCTGAAGGACCTGAAGGGGTTGTAACCCATAGGAAAAAGAGCAATACCAATCTACCAGATCCCTGGAAGCTTCCAGGAACTAAACCACCAACCAAAGAGTACATATGGTTCCAGCTGCATATGTAGCAGAGGGCCTTGTCAGACATCAATGGGAGGAGAGAACCTTGGTCCTGGGAAGGCTCCATGACCCAGTATAGGGGAATACCAGGGCATGGAGGCAGCCGTGGATGTGCAGGTGGGTGAGCCCCCTCATTGAAGCAGGGGGAGGCAGGATGAGATAGGGGGTTTAGGGAGGGAAAATCTCAAAGGGGGATAATATTTGAATTGTAAACAAATAAAATATCTGCCCCAAAATAAAAGAAACTTTACTAAAGCTTAAAGCACACATTATACCTCATGCAATAGTAGTAGGAGAGTTCAACACCCCACTCTCATCAATGGACAGATCATGGAAACAGAAACTAAGCAGAAACACAATGAGACTAACAGAAGTTTTTAATCAAATGGATTTAACAGATATGTATAGAACATTTCATCCTAAAAGAAAAGAATATATCTTCTTCTCAGGACCTCATGGTACATTCTCCAAAACTGACCATATAATTAGTCACAAAATAGACTTCAACAGATACAAGAAGATTGAAATAATACCATTCATCCTTTCAGATCACCATAAACTAAGACTGGTCTTCAATAACAGCAAAAACATCAGCAAGACCATATACACATGGAAACTGAATAACACTCTACTGAATGATGACTTGGTCAAGGAAGAAATAAATAAGAGATAAAAGACTTTTTAGAACTTAATAAAAAGAATGCTCAAAATATCCAAACTTATGGAACACAGTTAAAGCAGTGTTAAGAGGAAAACTCATAGCTCCAAATGCCTCCAAAAAGAAACTGGAGAAAGCTTATACTAGTAGCTTGAGAGCACATCTGAGAGCTCTAGAATTAAAAGGAGTAAATACATTAAAGAGGAGTAGATGGCAGGAAATAATCAGACTCAGGGCTGAAATCAACCAAGTAGAAACAAAAAGAAGTATACAAAGAATCAACCAAACCAGGAGATGGTTCTTTGAGAAAGTCAACAAGATAGATAAACTCTTAACCAGACTAACCAGAGGCCTCAGACACAGTATCTAAATTAGCAAAATCAGAAATGAAAAGGGATACGTAACAACAGAATATGAGGAAATTAAAAAAATCATCAGATTCTACTACAAACACCTATACTCAATAAAACTGGAAATTCTTGATGAAATGGACAATTTTCTAGACAGATACCAGGTACCAAAGTTAAATCAGGAACAGATAAACCATCTAAACAGTCCCATAACCCCTGAAGAAATAGAAGCAATCATTAAATGTTCCCAACCAAAAGAAGCCCAGGACCAGGTGGTTTTAGTGCAGAATCCAATCAGACCTTCAAAGAAGACCTAATACCAAAAGTCTTCAAACTATTCCACAAAATAGAAAAAGAAACAACACTATCCAATCAGTTCCATGAAGCCACAATTATGCTTATACCTAAACCCCACAAAGACCCAATAAAGAAAGAAATAATTTCCCTTATGAATATTGATGCAAGAATACTCAACAAAACTCTCACAAACCAAATCCAATAAAACATCAAAATGATCATTTAACATGATCAAGTAGGCTGCATCCCAGGGATGCAGGAATATTTCAATATACAGAAATCCATCAATGTAATCCACTACAAGAACAAACTTAAAGCAAAAGAACACATGATCATCTCATTAGATGCCTAGTAAGCATTTGAGAAACTACTATCCTAAGACTATATATTCATGACATAAAAATAATTCTCATATATAAATTTCTGAAAAGAAAACAGTATTTTTATTATAAAGTTTACAAAACATCTTTAGTATGTGGTCTATTCTGTCACACACAAACATAAATGCACATACACACACACACACACACAGAGAGAGAGAGAGAGAGAGAGAGAGAGAGAGAGAGAGAGAGAGAGAAAGATAAAGAGAGAGAGAGGCAGAGAGAGACAGATCAAGAGAGCATGAATCCAGTATCTAAAGCAAATTACTGTCATTGAGTTCAAATACATATTTGATTTATAGGTGATTAATCCAGTGCCTTTTTTATTTTTATTTTTATTTGTTTTAGGTTTATTACTGTGTCAATATTGAATGGTCATAGCTCTAGCTCTTTATCTAAACTGTATATTTCATTTTATACAATACTATCCGAAATCTTACAAAATGGATTTAACTTTGATCTGATATTGAAAAATTAGTCTCATTTTCCCAAATCAAGTTTCTCTAAAAATATAACCCTTTTCTTGTTAATATAAATCATTGTTGAATGTGATGTATTCACTTTTTAAGTGTGGCATAAGACAATTTTAATTGAAGAAATTCTTCATTAACAATGAACAACAAAATTAACAGTTTACTATTTCTTAACATCATAATCATTATTAATATGTATTGTGTATATCCCAAAAATTTTATTCAGGTTAAAAAACACAATTTAGTGAAGTTAAAAAACACACAATTATAGCATGTTTTATATAAAAAACATTCTCCAATAACAAGTATAACATACACAACATATTAACTCAAAACATCTATTTATGGTTTTTTAAAATCAAAACTATTAGGGAAATGGGTTCACTTAGATACTACTGTGTAGAGAGCTAATTCCCTTCAAGTCAGAAACCTAACGGCAGATCAACGAACCTCCAAACTGACAGCACCTGGCCTTAACCAATTGGAAACAGTTTCAGCTAACTGACAGTTTACTATGTCATTCAGGTCTATAAAAGGAAGCTGACTCCGAGGAGTTTTGAGGCATTCTTGCCTTGGCACACTTTTGCTTAGAAGCATTTTGCTTTGGGATACTTTTGCCTGGAGGCATTTTTGCCTCGAGGCTTTTGCCTTGGGACACTTGCTTTGGGACACTTTTGTCTTGGGGCTTATTTGCCCCGGGGTCTCATACTTGCTTATTAATCTTGGCATGGGTTTATCCTTAGACTTGGAACTTAATGGCAATTAGCATTCACTCTGGATATAAGCTCTTTCTTCCTCCTTTTACTCCCTCGCAACATTGTTTTCGCCTTACCTAATGTAACTTTTCCCTTAAAGTAAATAAAGGCCTGATTAAGTCACTTAGGAAGGAATTGGTGTTGTTTTGCCTTTTAACCCTGCTGGTTAGGGTAACCCCAAGAGGCAAAACGACACTACTGTGATAGTTGATATATATCAATTTCTTCACATCATTTTTAGGTACTAGTTAACAATAGTGCTTTATTCTTGAATAACAAAAACAAAATTACAGTATAAATAATTACCAAAAAATAATATCTGTAGTCTACTTACTTTAATCACCCTCTTTTATTAGTATATGTACAGAATTTAAGGAGTGAATATACCTTGTGTGTCAGAAACTTTCTCTGTACTTTTACATAACCAAGTATTAAAATATATAAAGATTTATTTTTTGTTACATATAAAATGAAACTCTGACATTTTGATCCAATCAGTGAAAATGTGATTAGAATGTATAGTAACAAGAAAACAAAAAATATTACTTCCCATTATTTTCTAATAGAGCTTCAATACTTACCAATGAGGTAAATATTAATTTAAAATGAATATGATGTTTAAAAGAATTCACTGTTATGAAGATATCCAATTTAGAATTGTTGAGAAAGTAGCTTAGAAATTTTCCCTAATATTGTAAATAATGTTTATGTAACTGCTGCCGAGTCCACTCTTAGAGCATGCTTCCTTATTTTCTAATGTCAATAATTAATACATTTGTCAGTTATCCTGAAATACTACTAACAAAATGCTCTGAATGGATGTTTAGGTAAGAAAATGGATGTTTAGGTAAGAAAGGTAATTAAGCACAAGCAAAAATATGATACGCTTTGATAATAATTACTTCAAAATGCTGTTAATTTTACCATAATATAAATATCTGCCTACTGAATGAGCAAAGTGTCAAATTGAAATGGAAGAGGGAAAAAAATCAGGGAGAGGAAGTCTTTGCCTTACCCTTCATTGTATACATTGTATACATCCAAGAGACTCATAGAATAAGGATATTCAAATGTAGTTAGCCATAAGAAGACTGGAGAGAGACACATAAGCAGTCAACCTTCCATGCAGTTATATACAAATGTTAGTACAGCCTATGCAAGGAAGACCATCAAATTGTACTAAGCTTCTGAATTGGCTCCCAGCATACTGAACCAAAATGAAATCTGTTCTCTGGAAGTTCTCTGATATCATACCAAAGATCTGTTTTTGGTAATTTTTTTTGTTGTTGTTGTTTTGGTTTTTGTTGTTGTTGTTGTTGTGTTGTTTTGTTTTCCTGACTTCCAATAAAGGAGTAAGGTGAGAGCCAAAGTCCCAAGACAATTGGTTCTCCTTCTATATCAAATTATCCTCTCTAGTCCTTATTAGGAATGTTAAGGAGAACTATCTGGAATATCTTCATTCATAGTGTAAATTTAAACGTGGCTTTTATTTCCTCAGACAAAAGGATGAGATGAGAACCTTACCTAATCTCTAGGAATACATGTCTTAGGTTGAGTCAAGTATTTCTAACTCTCTCTAGGTGTAGACCTGGGAGCTTCTAGCCTCCAAACAATCTTATCTTCTGCAAGCCCAAACCTTGAAGGATTCAGATTTCAGCCTTTATCTGCTCACTTAGGCATAGAATGTTTCAGCGCCTGAGACTTACTGCTGAGTAAAACTCATTCTTTCTAGCTCTCTTGGAAGCTTGGATGGATGGTTCTGTCTCAAACTCCTCTTCAAGTGGATTGACTCAATCTCTGTTCACTTGCCTTCTCACTGTAATTTCTCTGTTTGGTCGGAAACTAAGCCTGAAAACTTGTTTTAATCTTCTGGCTCCTTCTTATTCCTTGGCTTCAACTACCTCTGTTGACCTATACTGAACTGCCTGAACTAACACATGGACTCAACGCTACTGCACTGTATTCACTGCACTGAATCACAACTGACTTACCTCCCAACTCTCTCCCTGAACTGCCCTTAAATAACTTTACTCCTGGGAGTTGGGCATATACTATCTCTGACTCATTCTGTCAAATCTTTCTTTGATTTATCACTTGTCTGGCCCTCAATTTGATGTTATTGTTTGGGGTCAAGAGTGTGTCCTGAACAATTCCAGCAAGAGATACTAAAGGTTTATACTAAGTGCACACCAGTCAGATCACACAGACCTAGAAGGTCCTTGGATGTGCTCAAAACAGTCATGTTGCTGGATTAAAATTACTCTATGCATAGTGTGCTGTTTTTTTTCTTACACATGCTTAAATTATCACACAAAACTAGAGTGTTCTGCAATACTTGGTGCAATGACTAGCCCGTCTTTCTATCCTTCCTTCCTTCCTTCCTTCCTTCCTTTCCTTCCTTCCTTCCTTCCTTCCTTCCTTCCTTCCTTCCTTCCTTCCTTCCTTCTTTCCTTCCTTCCTTCTCTCCTTCCTTCCCTCCTTCCTTCCTTCCTTCAATCCTTCCTTCCTACCTTCTTTTCTTCTCTCTCTCTAAAAACAGAGTGCTTACCTGTACATGAATATCCTATGAGCAAGCACCAATTTTTTACACTATTAGTTATTCTCTTGCTTGGAGAAAGAGGCCTAGAATAACTTTCCTCTGAAAAACTCAAGCAGCTGACTGAAACAGATGTACATACCCACAGCCAAATATTGGATGGAGGTCTGGGACTCTTATGGAAAAATCTTATTTTAAAATTTGTTGAACATGGATTCCTGCTTAACCTTTTAAAATGTTTACTTTCAACAATATTAGATCTTATTTTATGAACAAATAAAATGTTTGTGCTACTTTATAAAGTATAAAGTTCAACAAGCTGTAAGGCCAAAATAAGGATTCCTCAATCTCACTTTACAGGAAGAAGAAAGCAACCACAAGTAGGGAGGGGGGAAGGAACATGGGATGGAAAGAAAGGGGAACATGATCTGGTATTGGGTGGGAGAAAAGTACTGAAGCCCTGAGGGCCAGCAGAAAGAATGGAAATAAACATCCTCGGAAGGTAGGGGTTTGCAGGTCCTGACACTATTTCAGAGGCTCTTGAGCGCTCACAAAAAGGGACCTAGCATGACTGTCCCAAAAGACCCAACAAGCAGCTGAAAGAGTCAGATGCAGATAACTGCACCAACCAAAGGGCAGAAGCTGCTGACCCCTGTGGTTGAATTAGGAAAAGGCTGGAAGAAGCTGAGGAGGACTGACCAGCAGTCTCAATTAAACTTTGCTTCTGAGATCTCTCAGACACTGGACCACTAACCAGACATCATACACCAGCTGATATGAGGCCCCCAACACACATACAGCAGAAGACTGCGGGTCTGTGTTCAGTCGGAGAAGATACACCTTACCCTCAAGAGATTGGAAGCCCCAGGGTGTTTAGTGGTCTAGTGGGGTAGGAACATCCTCAGGGAGACAGGGGGGCAGGGAGGAGGTATTGGATGTGGAAGAGTTGGAGGGTGGACTGGGAGGGGAATAAAATCTGG
>JADRCC010575652.1:0-27096 GCA_019843855.1 Hylomyscus alleni
TAGGCTGTAGTTCTTCCTTTGGAAACCACCTCCCTGGACCTTCCTCCACAATGTTTGTGAGAGGCCACAGATGTGGATCAAGCTTAGGCATTCACTGCCCGTGGACCGAACCTTGGCAGGAGGCTCACTTCCTTAATTAATACACGGTAGCCAGTAAATCGCCTCTTAACTGCTCTTCTGTTTCCCAGAGCTGCTGTGGCACGTTGGTCTTCGTAGGAGACCTCGGGAGGGCTGGTTGCTTGATTCATGAATCTTTATATTCTTTGCTCCTGTTCTGTTTACGATTATTCCTATAAACTCCACTAGTAACAAAGGTACAGAGTTTCCTCTGGAAAGACTCAAAAAGCCAGGTGTGGCGGTGCATGGGTGCCACTTCAGTGCTTGGGAGGTAGAAGTGGGAGGATAAGGAGTTTAATGTTATCTTTGGCTACACAGAGAGTTTAAGGTTAGTTTGGTCTACATAAAATCGGGGTATGTGTGCTCTGCAAAACAGACTTCTAAAGAAGAATCGAGTTTGACGTCTAAAAACAGCCACAGAACTACAAGCTACAAATGGCAGAGGAGGCAAAGTGACCTCACAGGACCCCGCCTGAGGTGATTGCCTGACTGGGAAGGGAAGTCTGTCTGTGAGTAACAACTATGCCTCCCAAGAGTGTGTGTCTGGGCTGCCTGGGCATCTGTCACTAGCTCACTAGCTCCCAGTGTAAAGCCTGGCACAGAGAGCATGCTCAGTAGATACACACACGAATCGCATGCCTGAATGCTAGTCTTTGAGGTTGGGTATGTTTATATTTACAGCTTGACTCCCACTCCCACCAGCCCAGCCATACAGTGACTCATAGCACTGTCTGACATCATCTTCCTGCCCAGAGGACCATGGCAGCAGCCTGGAGGCTAGGCCTCACTCACAGCTATCTCTTCTCCCACGCTGCCAGGAGGAGATAAGGGAGCCTGAGAAAGTGTTCTCAGCCTGGGGAAAGGAGACGGAGGTTGGTTGGTGGGAGATGAGGCCTCATTCCAAGGGCATTGTTTTCCCGAAGGACTTCTATGGTGGGTTACGCTTAGATGAGGTTCAGAGAGGTGCAGAGTGTTCCAAAAGCACACAGATCACTGAGAACTGGTCTTTCAGCCCAGCTCTCCCAGATGCCTGGTGTCCTTAACTCCAAGCAGGGAAGGCAGTCTTGTTGGTGGCATTAAGGGGCTACTTCTGTGGCTCTTTATGACTGCTAGGAGCTGGGTTCAATGCTTCAACTGAGTGGGAGCCTCTTGAATATCCCAGTGGCCCTAGAGAATGACCCACACCTTCCTTTGGAGCCTAGAGACCACCATCTTCACCAGGGTCTTCTGCCTCTCTGTTGGATCTCAGCTCTAGCCTGGTAGAATCAACACTGCCCCATCTTTGCCTTAACCTAGCCTCTGCCCTTTCGCCCTCTGCTTGCTGAATGATGGAGAGGTGAGGTGGGGCAGTCTCAAGGTTGGCTCCCACTGTCTGTGATCCTGTATCTGAAGTCTCTCCAACTCTGCCTGGGCTGTGGTTGGTTCTAGAAGCCTGACTAGGAAGAGAGTGGAGATCGGTGTAAAGTGACCCAGAGCATCCCTGTTCTTCTGAACTGAGCAGGTGGGATGCTCTTGGTCAGGGAAGGAGAAGGTTAATGGGGGTACAGCATGAGACACTGGGGGCTTCTTGGATGCATGTGTATCTTCAGTACTCCAAAATAGCTGGGCCTCCTGGGAAGGCTCCACCAAGGAAGAGCTTAGGGGTGGCCACAGTTCCTTGCCTCCCTCCAGCCCCAGGAAAGGCAGTTGGGGTCTTAAGCCTCAACACCCTGCCTGCGGAGACTGGGCATTTCTTTTCTGTTTTTGTTCTTTTCCTTTTTGGCTTTAAGACAGGGTGGCCTTGAACTTTTGACCCTCTTGCCTTCACCTCTAGAGTACTGCGATATAGGTGTGCATCACTACACCTGGTTAGAGCCAAAGCTATACAACCCACACTGTGTGCCTGGCCAGGCCTATGGCTGGGCTGGGACCCTCCTTTCTCATTCAGCAGACATCTGCCAGTGTAGACAGAAGAGCAGCTGCCCCACCCCTGCACTGTCACCTGTGCCCCCCACGCTGGACCTGCCAAAAGACAGGAGGCTGTGGGCTGGGAGGGTGGGACTGGAGCAGGCCTGGGCACCCTCTACAACCCGTTGCCCAATGTATCTTCCCTTGCCACCTGCACGGTACTGGGCCCTGGGGCCTTGGCTTACCACAAGGCCCTGGGACAAACCCCACAAAACAGAGGCCCATTGACAGCAGACCATCAGGGCTGCGTAGGAGGAGACCAAGCCAGCCACTGGGTGGTGAGGGTAACTGTAGGAACCCTATTATCCTGTTCCAAGTGAGGAGAGCTTACAGGGTGGGGTGGGGTGGGGGTGGGGGCACCGGGGGTGGGGTGCTTCCCATCTCAAGTAGTCTCTGCTTAGGAGCAGCGTGTCAATCTCAGTGATGGCTGGGCGAGGCCCTCCCACATCCAGGGGGAGAGGAGTTCTCCCCCCCCGGCCCCTCCCACATCCCGGGGGAGAGGGGTTCTCCCCCCGGGGCCCCTCCCTCTCACCTGTGGTAACCACAGTAGGAGTGTATGAAACCCAGGGCCAGCCCAGCTGGGAAAAGATAAAAAGGCCTTTGGTGGCTCAGTAGCTCACTCCGGCTGGCTCCCTCTTGCTCTCAGCTGCTTTCTCACTGACAATCATGCGGTCCTCTTTGTCCAGGCAGACTTTCTCCACTAAAGGAGGCTTCAGCTCTAACTCAGCCAGCGGGGGTGGCGGGAGTCGGATGAGAACCAGCTACAGCTCAGTGGCTATGTCCAGGAGCAGCGGCGGTGGCTGTGGGGTCCGCTCTGGGTCCAGCTCGGGGGGCTTTGGCAGCCGGAGCCTCTACAACTTGGGAGGCAAGAATATCTCCATCAGCTTGGCTGGTGGGGCCTCCTCTGGCCGGGCACTAGGAGGCTTTAGCAGTGGGGCCTATGTGGGCTTAGGGGCTGGCAGGCAGACATTTGGTCCAGTCTGTCCTCCTGGCGGGATCCAGGAAGTCACTGTCAACCAGAGCCTGCTGACGCCTCTCAATGTGGAGATAGACCCCGAGATCCAGCGGGTGCGCACCCAGGAGCGCGAGCAGATCAAGACCCTCAACAACAAGTTTGCCTCCTTTATTGATAAGGTGGGTGGGCAAAACTGGGGTGGGGTGGGGTGGAAGCTGAACCTCTAATAGGGGGTGGTCTGGAGAAAGACAGTTTTTAACCATGTGCTCTAGGTGGGCAGAGTGGAATGACCCTGGTTTCTGCCTACCAGAGGTTGGGGCTAAAACCTGGTGGCTGGGGTTTCCTTCTGCGAATGAGAGGCCCAGCCCACCTGTGCTGGAGCCTTTCCTCTGGTGTCATTTATACCGTTAAACAGCAGCCTTACCCCATTATTAAAAGATGTGTGGTCCCCAGTGTTCCTGTTAGGGAGTTGGCCTTTAATAACTTGAGTCATTTTATAGCTGTGGGCAACCATGCATGGCTCAGGAATCCTACAAACTATCCAAGGTTGGAGCCTTTGACTTCTCTGTCCTCTCCAGCTGAAGAAGCATCGGGGTCAGACAAAGTGAGAACATGGAGGGCAAGAGGAAGTCCTTTGCCCTCCCTTGCCTGGTTCCCTGTTCCAGCCAAGAAGCTGGGTTTGGGATGGACCACGAGGAGGGTGGCCACCCTACAGCCTGGGAGTGCTCTGGATCCCTGTCTCACCTCAGAGGTGACTGGGATCACTCTGTTGCCACCTCTTTCATCTCTTGCTCCATTCCTTCAGTACTGTGTACCTTGGCTCTGAGCCTAGGCTGTGGATCAGGCTGAGGGATAACTCCATGATTTGAACTTTTAACACAGAAGGGCCCTACCTCCTTTCCCACATGCAACCTTCAGGGTTCCATGAAGGGCCTGGGTAGGTGATGCTTTGTCCATTTTTACGGTATGAAAACTGAGGCTTAGAGTGGTCCTGAGACTTGCTTAGGACCTCACAGGTATGTGAGGCAGGAGCATAACCGTGAAGAAGGCTGTAGAGCTCCACAGTCCTAGGCACCAAGGGGTGCCTTCTACAGGGCTCCTGGCCAAGTGATTAAGCCTGGGGTGCTGTGGAGGTGGCACCTGGAGGGACCGGGTGGCAGAGGGTAAGGGAAGTTGTGTCACCTACCTCTTGCCCTTTCCCCTGGTGACTTTTGGTTCTTTTGTGAGCTGTTCTGTGGGTGCTGGAAATTGAATCTGAATCCTGTGGAAGAGCAGCCAGTGCTCTTTACTAGTGACCCATCTCCAGCTCTGTTTCTCTGATGCTATTTATTTTATTTATTTATTTTTATTTTATTTGTTTTAGTTTTATTTACGTGTGCATGTATGTTTGTGTGATGGTATTGAATCCTTGGGAGCTGGAGTTACAGACGGTTGTGAACTGCTATGTAGGAGGTTGGATTTGAGCCATACATATATGATTTTTTTTTTTTTTGAAACAGGGTTTCTCTGTGTAGCCCTGGCCTTCCTGGAACTTGCTCTGTAGACCAGGCTGGCCTCAGAGACTGAGCTGCCTCTGCCTCCTGAGTGCTAGGATTAGAGGTGTGCGGCATCACCACCAGGCCTCTGTGATATTTTAAACAGTTGACTGATGTGGAATTGGTCTTATAAACCCTGGCCTCATGCAGTTTCATCCGGGACAAGTGGGAAGAAAGTGAGACAAAGAACAGAATGAGTAGCTCAGGTGACCAGCACACACATGTTTGTTAACTCTTTAGAGTCCATTCTGTCTGTCTGGACTGTTGTTTAAGCAGGATTGCTCCCTTCTGTTGAGATGTAGGATGCTATACCATCTAGTGATGCTGGCCCGCGTGTGCCGGATGCTGTTCCCAGGTGATGGCCACCCACTCATCCTTCTTTCCCTGGTCAGGTACGCTTCCTGGAACAACAGAACAAGGTGCTGGAGACGAAGTGGGCCCTGCTGCAGGAGCAGAGCCAGAACACAGGGGTCGCCAGGAGCCTGGAGCCTTTCTTTGAGAATTACCTGAACACCCTGAGGAGGCAGCTGGATACCAAACAGAGCGAGCGGGGGAGGCTGGATATGGAGCTAAGGAACGTGCAGGATAATCTGGAGGACTTCAAGAACAAGTGAGGGACACGCATGCTGCCCTATGTATGAGACAGAGTGTGATATTGTGGAAAAGACCACCCCTACCTGGGCCGAACTGCTCTTGCTGGGGGCTGGGGCAGGGGCGCGTGTGTTTCTTGTTTGTTTATTTTTATTTGTTGTTGCTGTTATTTTCAGACAGGGTCTCACTCTTGCTCCTCTTGCTCAGCCTCAGGGATTACATTGTGTGGTATCCTCACTCAGATTTGTAATTTAAAGTGTCCTTTTTATAAGGTAGGGAGGATTGTGTACGAACCCCAAGCTCTTGCCGTCCACACTCAGTTTAGCCAATCTCACTTTGTCCCTCTCTTTTTCTACCGCCTCTTTTCACATCTCCAAGCAAATCTAGTCACCTCATCACTTTCTTCATAAATATGTTTTCTAGGTGTGTGTGAAAGGTTGGCCAGATAGGTCCTCTTGAGTAGGAGAAACTAGGGGAAGGGAACGGCCAAGCAGGAGGCTTGTTTTTATATCATGGCTCCTTTGATGGCAGATACGAGTTAAGTGCTCACAGCCCAGTATGCTCAAGGCTAAATAGAGCACAACAATGTTATTTTTCTTCAGAGAAACATCTGAGGTACAGGAACAGTATATACCATGATTATTCTCTAGATGCTAAGGCAGGCCACAGGCATTCTTGTGTTCTTTCCATATTTGCTGGCATTCCAGATTCCCTGCTTGAGAAACATCAGCCCTGGACAGTCCTGTGTTTCGCCACAAACTCCTCATATCCTCACATAATCTTAATTCAAATCCCAACAGGTATATAAATGAACTATTTATATAGTCCATTTGCCTAAGTTGACAAAACTTAAACAAAATACCACGGTCATGTCTAAAATGTTCATCATAGTAATCCCCCAGCCTCATGGGATGCCTAGTATGGAATTTTCAACTGCGCCATAAATATCACACATTTAGAAAAACAAGTGTCTGAATGGAGACCCAAATGACCTTCCTGCCACAGGGTTGACAATACACATATTTATAACATTAAAGTGTAATTTTAAAATAACTTCCCCTATAACTTGACACTGGCAGTTTCTAAACCTTTGTATTCCCAACAGAAGTGGTTGGGAAGGAATTGACTGTTTCAAATGACAGCATGTTGTTGAAAGTGGAGACCGAGGTCAGTCATTGTTGGCAACACTTGTTTTGTCTGGAAGAGGCTTCAAGGGCTCTGATCCAAAGAGATGGCCTCCTACGTTTCATGATAAACTTCTTCACGGTTGACTGCATTAAAAAACTGTTCCCCACAGATGTTTCCAAGTGTCGGTAGAGCCCATTAAGGCTTCCTGGGAGCTGGGTGAGCCCACAGTCTAAAAGACAGAATTGGCCTGAGCTGGCCTGAACCTTCCTTGTATTTACAGGTACGAGGATGAAATCAACAAACGCACAGCCTTGGAGAATGAGTTTGTGTTGCTCAAGAAGGTGTGTGGAGTGGCTAGGCTGGGGGAGGTGGTCCTTTGGCTGCCAGGGTCTAGATGGATCTGGGGTGTGAGCACTCTCCTTACCCTCTTCCTCTCCTCAGGATGTAGATGCCGCATACATGGGCAGAATGGATCTGCATGGCAAAGTGGACACCTTGACACAAGAGATTGACTTCCTGCAACAGCTCTTTGAGATGGTAAGGAGACAGATGGTCAGATGTGATCTGCTCAATTCATGCATCACCAGAGAATCAGAAGTGTGAACTTACCAGTGTTAAGTAAAAGTTTGGAGCCTACAGGATGGGGTAGGGTGTGATAGCACATGTCTTTTATCATAACATTTGGAGGCTGAGGCACATGGTGTGAATTTGAGGCCAGCCTGATCTTTACAGATGTTCTAGACCAGCTAGGGTGAGACACTCTCAAAAAAAAAAAATTGTGATTGCACCCTTTTAATGAGTATGACCTCTAATCTAATAGATGCTTTCAACAGGGCCAGGCTCTGAGCCAGCTTTGTGCATTATTTCTCTCAAAAGCTCCACAATGTAGGTGCTATTGTGCCTATTTGAGGGCCAATGGTACTGTGGTTCAGAGTAACTAATCCTTGGTCACAGAACTAGTCAGAGGCAGTGCCCCTCTTGGTCGCTCAGTTTGAAGCGAGGCAGCAGGGATGGGCCAACAGGGACTGGGCTCCTGGTTGGCAAGTAGAGTGTAGTAGTGGGTGGATCAGAAACTCCAGGATGGGCCTTGGAAGACAAGGAGTCTTACAGACTGGGACAGTAGGGTTGAGCTTAGTGGGAATTCACTAGAGAAGCAGATATTCTTAGATCAGCAGGGACCTCCCAGCTAATCGTCCGTCCAGGGTAGAACCCCTCCTGTGCCAGTCAGCCTGGGGTTCATGCAACCTCTACTTGATCCCCAGGTGCAGGGTGCTTGCTGCCTGTGAGGGCAGCTGTTGTTGTGCTAAGGTCTCTGTTAAAAGGTGACTTGAATCTTGTGACAATGAAGAAAGGAGACATTGAGAAGTCAGGAAATAGGACTCTTGGTATTCAGAAGACAGATGGGTGGGGAAGGCGAGCAGACATTTATTCATGCACCTCAGAATTCCTTAAGTTCATGTACTGTTTTAGAAAATACCTTCTTATTCTGGCTGCCTAGACAATCTGGAGATTTTCACATGAATGCTTTCAAGAGAGGTGCACACATACTTTTCTCCAGGAATTAGGTAGTTGAAAAAAGTATGTCTGTGTGCATGCATGTATATGTGTGTGCACGTGTGCATGTATGTGTGCCTGCTTGCATGTGTATGTGCATGTACGTATGTATGTGTACATGCATGTATATGTGTTCATATGTGTGTATTTGTGTGTACATGTGTATATGTATGTGTGTATGTGTGTGTACATGCCTGCTTGCATGTGTGTACATGTGTACATATGTGCATGTGTGTGTATGTGTGCATGTATGTGTTAATATGTGTATGTGTGTGCATGTGTGTATATGTGGTACATGCATGGTTGCATGTGTGTGTGCATGTGTGCGCAAGCTTGCATGGTGCATGTATGTATGTGTGTGTGTGTGCATGCTGGGAATGGAACCCAGGAGTAGGCAAGTGCTGTATCACTGAGTAGTATCTCCAGCTATTAGTTTTTGGAACAAGGCCTTGCTGGTCTGTAACTCACTGTGTAGTTCAGGCTGATCTGAAACTCACAACAGCTCTTCTCCTCAAGTGCTGAGCTTATACGCTTGTTTTACCACACCTGATGATAGAGTTTTTATACAAAATGAAAGAGTTGATGCCTCCTTCCTTTTCTACAATGCTACTGAGGTGTATACTGTCATGCAATGCCATAAAGGCACCTGGGTACTGGATCACCCTATCCTATGTGTTGATGGTACCATGCTCTGTTGGTTTTTTTTCCAAACTGCATAAATGTTCTGTTTAGACTTTTAAATTAAAAAATTTTTATGCTTACTAGTTTTTGAGGATTTCATGTAGCCCAGGCTAATCTCAAACTTTCTGTGTAGCTAAGAATGACTGAAATTTTGATTTTCCTGCGCTGAGATTATAGGTATGCATAGGTATTCCTGGTTTATGTGGTGCTGGGGATTGGACACAGGGCTCTGTGCTTACTAGATAAGCACTCCATGAAATAAGACAAGGCTAGCCCCTCCTGTTCAGGTCTTTGATGACACTTCTGCATAAGTGACTGATGGAGGGAATAGAGGGATCAGAGTCAAGAACAGAGACCTAGGGTCTCCATTGGTGACATCCCAACATACTATCATTTTATTAATCAAGATTGTGCAGTTAAAGTGCCCAGGCTACTTTAGCATCCACTTAAACAAGATGGTGTGGTACTTTATGCCTGTAATATCAGTACTTGGGAGGTTGAGACAAGAGGACCCAGGTTCAAGGCCAGCTTGGACTATACATGTGAGTACCTGTCACTTAACCCCAGATCTATTTAATATACTATCTTTTGGAGCACATTACCCTGTCTTATTCTTTAAATTAAATTGTATTTATCTGTAATGAGTGTGTGTGAGTGTATGTGCATGTGCATGTATGTGTTCACACAGAGGTCAGAGGTTGACTTCAGGTATCTCCCTCTAGTATGCTCTACCATATTTTTTTTTTTTTTTGAGGCAAGGTCTCTCAATGAGACTGTACCTCATTGTTTTGAGTAGGCTGGTTGGGCGATGAGCCTAGTTGGAGATCCACCTGTCTCTCTGTACTCCAATGGTGTTACAAGGCATACATCAAGATGCCTAGCTTTTGACATAGTTGCTCAGGATCCTAACTCATGCTTACATAACAAATATTTACTTCCTGAGCAATCTCCCCAGTACCTCTTGTTTCATTTTTGGGATTTCTGGAAAGGAGTGGTCCAGATAATGCCCACGGTAAGTTTTTGGTCATCCAGCAATACACTCATGTATGAAAATGAAACCTATTTGATTTCATGTTTCCTCAGGTGACTCCCCCGTGGTAGCTCTTGGTGCCTCCTCCCATGTTTTATAATACTTTAACCTGCAGGATCCAGATTCCTTCCCTCAGAGGAGCAGGGCTTTGTTGTTGGGCTCAGGACTCCTTACCCTGTTTCTTTGGGATGGCTCAGTGTTCATCTCCTTATCCTTCCCTGGATCTCCTAAGATGGGCCCCTCTGGGGTAGACTCTGAGGTTTCCCTTTGGGTTTCTGTTTCCTGTATTTCTAGTTTGAGGACTGTTCTCTGTGAAGGGTCCGAGGCAGATGACACAGTAGTGGAGTTGTTGGCTTCTGGGTCTTCTGCAGGCTCTAGCCGGTGTCACTCCTGTCTCCTTGCATTCTGAGCTCTTCTGCTGTCTCCCATCTGCTTAGCCAGATAGAGCCCACCCTAAAGGGTTCTGGGTGTTTCTCGATTCTCTTTTCTGGGATTCATGGCGGTCTCTTAAGAGTTAGGACGTCCCTGTCCACCCTCATACAGTCTGTTCTCATGTTTCGGGTTTGGCTCTGCTCTACCCAAAGCACACAGCTGGCTTACCCAGCATCCCTTTCTTTTACTGTACCCTGCTTACTTAACAAGTGTTTATGGGGTTCCTCCCACATAACAAGTTAAGACAAAGTTCCTGCCCTTAGGGTCAGGTTCTTAAGTTAGGAAAGCCCTTTTGGAACGGGCTCAAGGTACCAAGGTACACCTGGAGGCTGTGGTGGGGGTTCTTTTGGAGGGCAGGGGAGGGAAGGCTCTCTGAGGACACACCTGTAGTGGATCTTAAGGAAGAGCTGGCATTTAGAAGAAGGCACAGGAAGGGCTCAGCTTGACAGGGCTTTGGCATCAAAGGGCACAATGTCTGTGGTGGCAGGAAGTTGGCAAGTTGGGAGATTTAGGTGAAGATGTAGAAAGGAAAAGGAGCTATGGACCATGCTGGGGAATCCCTTCCTGCCAGAGGGCTTCGTCATCCACCAGGGTTTCCTTTCATCCATCAGGGTCTCCTTTCAGGGCAAGAGGAGGGCCAGGCCAACAGTTCTTTTGCCATTGATGTTGGCCAACCTGGTACTCAGGATTCTATTCCATGCTCTGGGTTTGGCCATGATACCTCTGGAGAGTGACCTCAGAACCCTGTCCCCTGACTTCTGCCCTTCACTGACCCATTTCTCCCCACTCTTGTGCTTAGAACATAACCAGCATCCAAAGCTGCGGTCAGATATGGTTTTGGACTCTCTCTGTCTCTGTCTCTCTGTCTCTCTCTCCCTTAACTCTTTTTGGTCCGAGCCATTTCAGGTTTTGAGGTCAGGTTCCCAAGGGTTAAAAAGGGCTCTCCTTACTGCTTTTTTGTTCTGGGACAAGTGACTTAATCTCTCTTTGGGACTTGGAAGAGAAGTGTTCTGAAAACTAACTCATCATGTTTGCTGAGTGGCCAAGCTGGTGCTTGAACCACAGTAGCTATTTAGAAAGTGAAGGGTGTTGATCTTTCTCTCTCTCTCTCTCTTTCCCTCTGCCATATTTCCTTGGGCTATATGTGTGTGTGTGTGTGTGTGTGTGTGTGTGTATGCATGTGTGCATGTGTACATTTGTGTGTGTTTGTGACATGCTATGGTCACAGTGAGAATATGGACAGCTGGAGTTGAGGGCAGTATGGTAGAAGCTCAGGGAGCCAAGGAATGACAGAGGCAGAGCCCTCTGGGAGCCAATGTCATAATCCAGTGAACAGACCCTCAACTTCCAGTCACCTTTACATCACCTTAGTTGTCACTAATGCATCTTTAAAAAAGGAAGTGGCCATGGAAATGCAAGGAGGCCTTGAGAACACTGTGGTCTAGTGCATTGATTGTCGGAAGCCATCAGAGTTTTGTCAGTGTCTGGTTTCTGTGTCATCCCTTCCCTTGTACCTGGTACTCTGGTAGGAGTCTCTTTCCTGCCAAGTCTCTCTTCTCCTTTATCATCAGGGTGACAAGAGCTGGTGGAATAGGTAGGTTCCTGAACATGCCATCTTCCCCGAGGGCACAGAAGTAGTCTTCAGGCTAGCTGGAGAGTGCCTGTCTCCAGAGGATGTGATGATCACAGAAACCAGTGAATGTGCTAGCACAGAGCCAGGGTGGCACAGGGCAGGGAGGCACACTCTCCTCATTCTCCTGATCTCTTGGCAGAAGACCTGAGGATCAACAGGGAAGATGTATGCCCACCTCACAACGGGGAGATGGAGGCTCTTTTTCCAGTGGTAGTGTCTTTCTAGGGAGGGTCCTGAGGAAGTCTAGGATGTCCCTCTAAGGACATGCAAGGGTTGTTCTGCATCCTTTTCTTCTGCTCAAGGCATAGGGCAGGACTGGTGGCAGCTGCTCTTATTTCTACAGGAGCTGAGTCAAGTGCAGACCAATGTGTCTGATACCAATGTGATACTGTCCATGGACAACAACCGCAACCTGGACTTGAACAGCATCATCGCTGAGGTCAAGGCCCAGTATGAGTTGATTGCCCAGAAGAGCCGGGCCGAGGCTGAGTCCTGGTACCAGACCAAGGTGAGCAGACAACTAGCTTGGGTGTGCAGGCTGGGGGTGGACCTCCTCCCTGGAGAGGCCTGGCTCACTGGGCCCTCAGAGCTCTGGGACCTGGTGCCCTCAGCTCTCATGGGACTTGCAGCAGAGGGTAGGCTCTGAGACCAACAGTTATCAAGCAGGTCAGGGCTCTCAATATTCATTGACACCTTTCTTGGCCTCAAGTATGAAGAGCTGCAGGTGACAGCTGGGAAGCACGGGGACAGCCTTCGAGACACTAAAAACGAGATCGCAGAACTTACTCGCACCATTCAGAGACTGCAGGGCGAGGTGGACGCAACCAAGAAACAGGTGAGCCATGGGGTTAATTTGGAAAACTCAACGTCTGGCTCATGAAGAGTAACCTTTTCCTTTTGGGAAGGAGCTCCTAAGAGAAGTGACAGGGGCTCAGAGAGGGGAAAAGACTTGCCGCAGGTTACACAGCGGTATGTGTGGTAGAGCACGTGGTATGACCTCTTTCAAAGGGACAAGTCTATGATGACATCCTACTCTTAAGATGTCTGTGTAGGGGGAGGGCAGAGGATGCTGACTCTATGTAAGTATGACCAAACCGTAAGGCTTCTTCTGTAGATAGAACAAGGCTTTTGCCTGGCAGTAAGGTTGGATTGTTCATTTTACTTCTTCCGAAGTCCTAGGAGGATCTGCAGGAAGAACTGAGATTATATTTTTGTGTTCCCTTACTGCTTCTGTCAAACTCCCTTTCAATTATGTTGTCTCTGTTTTCCCCAGATTGCTTGGGTAGGGCGTGGGGCTCCTGGCTTGAGAGCAAAGGGGTGAATGGGATGAGCTTGGACAGTATTCCCAATACCATTTTTTTCCCACTGTGGGCAGTGCCAGCAGCTGCAGACAGCCATTGCAGAAGCAGAGCAGAATGGGGAGATGGCGCTCAAAGATGCTAAGAAGAAGCTTGGAGATCTAGACACAGCCCTGCACCAGGCCAAGGAGGACCTGGCCCGGATGCTTCGTGAATACCAGGATCTCGTGAGCGTCAAGCTGGCCCTGGATATGGAGATCGCCACCTACCGCAAGCTGCTGGAGAGCGAGGAGAGCAGGTGGCAGCCCCTCTGCACACCTGTCTGTGGGGCAGAGGGTGGTGGTGGTTGTCTAGGGCGTCTCTCCTAGCTCTCCGTTTCTACTGCTCATTTCCTGGATGGACTGACCATCTGTAACCCTTGGGATGTCTCTGCTCAGCAGCAAGGTTTGCTTGGTGGGGTTAGACTCCTTCCTTTGAGAAAGATAGGAGGCTCTGCTCTTAGTGATACCAGGGTCTGTCAGTGGTCTCACAGGAAGCAGGGAGAGAGGGGAGGCTTTAAAGCCTCTGGCCTTTAGGCTCTGCTGGAAGGCCTTGAGTTCCGGATTGCCCCATACTCCTACTACTTTTGACTCTGGGTCCTGCCTTCAGGCCTTGGCACCGAGCTGGATGCGCGTAGAGGCTAGGGGAGGGAGAGAAGATTTTCATGTGGGTTACCAGATCGCTAATTGCTCTGGGCCTTTGTCTCCCCTAGGATGTCTGGAGATTGTCCCAGCGCAATCAGTATCTGTAAGTATCCACCAACCGTGCCCCGCGCCAACCGCTTCCGCCCCGCCCCGCCCCTCCCATACCCCCTCCAGGTCCTGAGGTGCCCTTCTGTTAGGTTCAGGGTCAAAGGGTCTGGCAGTGTGAGCTTCCAGCGGTTTGCCACATTACTCCAGTCCTGGGCTCCCCCCTCCCCCTTCCTGGCTTGACAGTTCCTCAAGTCCTGAGCCTTTACTTTGTTTGCAGCGGTGACCGGCAACTCTACCTCCGTGTGCGCAGGCGGCGCGGCTGGCTTCGGGAGCGGCCTCTCTCTGGGCGGGGCTGGCGGGGCCAGCAAGGGCGGCTTCGGTGCTAGTGTGAGCTATGGCTCTGCCAAAGGCGGTCAGGTCTCTGGGGGAACCTCCATCCTACGGAAGACCACCACAGTCAAGACCTCTAGCCGGAGATACTAGCGGCAAGGCTTTTGGAGCTGGGCCTTGGTCCTCGTCCTGGCCATGGCTTCTCAGGACCACGAAGGCTGAGTATTTGTAGTGCACAATTTACATATAATTTGCATTTGGGAAAGGGCTCACATTTACTCAGGTTTTTCTCCTTGGTTATGCAGTGGAATGGGAGGGAAGTTACTTCTGGTTGACTTGGGGGTGACCTGACCATTTAGAGGGGGTAGGATGTCCAGTTCTACTTTTTCACCTCAGCAGACCTGCTCTGAGTTCAGGGCAAGCTGGAGGAGGCAGAAGGGGTTGCCAGAGACCTGCAGCTCCTCATCCTGTCACCAGAACAGCCTTGTCACCTCATGGTCAAGTCCCAGTCTGTGCCTGTGATGTGTCTCAATAAACAGCAACTACTCAAGCTGTGTGTGGCTCTAGCTGTGTGTGGGGGAACCGGAATGTGCCAGCTTGGGTGCTGACCTAATGCAGTCAGCAGACTCCTACACTGGTAGATCTCACCTTTTGCCACTGTTGGCTGTGTGAACTTGGGCAGAGTCCTGATCTTCTCCAAGCCTAGTTTCTTCCTTGTAGAAAAGAGAGGCTGTGAAGTGGACATGGAAAGCGAGTGACTTAGGGAGCCCCACCTTCCCTTCCCTAGACCTTAGGATTCTCTGCACAGACTTCGGATGATTTCCCCCCTAACCCCCACATATAGCCACCAATACGAACGCACATTTAACTGGATTGTGCACTTTACAGACACACTTTGATTTGCTCCAGGATTCAGCTGGGACACAGGACTTGGATATCCCCTGTAGTGACAGATGATGTCCTGATGGCTAGGGCTTTGGTTTCAAGCCCTGTCCCTTTCCTGCTGAAGTTCCCTCCACTCTCCTTGCTTCCTGTCTCCCAGATCACTTCTTTCCTCAGCTCCCTGCATCTCCTCCCCAGCCTGTATGCCACTCCTCATGGGCATGCAAAAGGCTGAGGTCCAGCTATTTCTCCTCCATTCTACCCTGCCTACAGCTCAGCCAGAGCCTCCCCCTGGCCTGAATGCAGTTTAGCATTCTGGGGACACAGGGCTTTGACTTGGCAAACGATACCCCTAAGCCCTCAACACCACTGAGTATATTCTCCAGGGACTTCACCAGCACTTTGAGACTTTTAGGGATGAGATCTCAGACACTCGGATTCTCTGACAAGTCTCTTCAACAGCCCGTGAATTTAAACACTGTTAACCCCATTTCCAGATGGGCACAACAAAGCACAGAGTGGCTAGGTAACCTTTTAGGAGCACAGACCTGCATGTAGAGTTGCCCCAAAAAATGTTGCCCCAAAGTCCAGGCCCATCACTGGGTTATGCAGCCCACAGAGAAAAAGAAATCAGTACAGAGTCTAAACTGTTAGTTCATAGGATCAAAAACAGGCTGCTGGTGGTAGGGGGAGACTGACTGGAGGGAACACGCATGCCTGAAAGCCACAATACATTAACAGCAGAGTTAAAAACAGATCCTCTGGGCTGGTGAGATTCTCAGTGGGTAAGAGCACTGACTGCTCTTCTGAAGGTCCTGAGTTCAAATCCCAGCAACCACATGGTGGCTCGCAACCACCCGTAACGAGATCTGATGCCCTCTTCTGGTGTGTCTGAAGACAGCTACAGTGTATTTATTTATAATAATAAATAAATCTTTGGGCCAGAGTGAGAGGGGTGAGCAGAGGTCCTAAAGTCAATTCCCAACAACCAGATGAAGGTTCCCAACTATCTGTACAGCCACAGTATGTACTCATATTCATAAAATAAATACATCTTTAAAAAAAACAACCCAGTTCCTTTAACGGTAAAATAGGGCCTAGAAACTGAGTGATGCAGTTTTACCTAGTCTGTCCGAGCTCAGAAGTAACTTTACTGACCTGGAACCTTCCCATGGGGAACTCCCAGTTGAGGGATTCAGGGGGTGGGGGATGGCAGGGTGGGGCTGGTGTGCTACGGCCTGTTTTCTATCTCTGTTGCCTGAAAGCTTCGTCGAGTGTGCTTTGGCAACGGGAAGTGTTGAAAGCCCCTGTTGGCACATGCCAGGGCAGGAGAGCAAGCAACTGATCCATGGACTTTTCTGGCCTTGCCTTCCTCCCAGCTCCCTGGGTGTCCTGAGCATCTCTGGTTGGCTCTGGTTCCCTCAGAGTGACTCAGGCCGTGGGGCAATTGGGGTTAGGTGACCCAGTGGGGCAAGGGCACCCATCTGACCAGCAAGAGCAAGACATTTTCCCACACTGTTCCCCAGGTTAGGGCTGACAGAGGCCCCAGCATCCGTAATCCCTGGCTGAATGGGAAGGCTTCGCCTCCTGCACTCAGAAAGCTCCGAGAAAACACACCCTCCCACTCCTGTTCCATGCCTGACAGCACCCGGCTTACTCCTCAGAGCCAGGTTTGGGCAGGTGGCCAAAGGAAGCAGGGTCACCAAGGACAGAAGCAAAAGCAAGAGCTGTGTGTGCACAGGGCTGCAGTGGGAGTATGGGACAGGCTTTCAGTTGTCACCTCCTGGTGGACACTTGTCTTTGCTTGTGCCTGGTGTAGAAAGGAACGTTTCTTCTTTGCCCCTCTTCCCACAGGAACTGAAAACAATCTCAACTGGGAAGTTCTTGTTTGTGTCTACAGGCAGTTTCTTATCTCCAGGGTGAGCATTCTGTGAAGCACAGGCAACTCTGATTTAATAAACTCACAGGATGTGGCTTGAGACCAGAACATTCTTTGATCTGGGTTTATCATAAGATCTGTGACTATATCAATTTGGAATTAGTTAATTGTAGGGCCCAAGACTGGGCGTTGAGGACCCTGTTGTGACTTATTGAGGACCTGTTAGGATAAGGTCACATACAAACGAAGTCAGTGATTGTAGGGACAGAAGGGGGCTGAGCTGGACATGCCAAATTCCCCAAGACTCTGCTGCTGTTGGGGTGGGTCATCAGCCATGCTGTGCATGGCTGAGAATTCTGCATGGGGTAGACCCCTGAATAAAGCAGTGTCTACTCAAAGGTTAAGGTCACAAGCTTTGAGGTTATGCCTAGAGCCTTGGCTTCCTAAACCCATTACTTTTGAGCTGTTGAATCTCAGGCAAGTAACACAACCTTTCTGAGCCTCAACATCTCTTTGCTAGAATGTTCCAAGAAAAGCCATCGTTGTCATCCAGTATATGGCAAGCATTCTAAGAGAATTGCTTCTACCCAGAATGCACTGGGCTTCCCTCTCTTGCCTTTTGTCTGAAGGGACTGGCACATGCTTCACATAACCATCAGGGAGGTCTTCAGTCATGACTTTGTCATTTGGATGACCCCAGGCATGTCATCTCTCTGAAGATGCGCACCTCTAATCCTGGAGTCTTTTTTGTTCAGTACTTGACATGACCATCGACCATGTCATTTCTCCCAAGTTTGGAGTATTACAGCCTCAGATACAAGACTCAGAGACATGGCATGAATCCCCCCAGGCTTCATCCAGCAAATGCCCATCAGGGCCTTAGCACTCATGGAGGACAGAGATAAGATGTGTGCAGAGAGGAGCTCAGAACGGGGGTGGTTCTCAGAACACCCCCTCAGGTAGCCCTTGACATCTAGAGCTGTTATTACCTTCCTGCAAGACATACCTACTCCCAGACTAGGGTAGATACACAAAGGCCTGATTGCTAGTGTCCCACAGTCCCCTTGAATCACAGAGACTGGCTCTAAGCTGGTACCCAACAGACACTGGGGGTGGAGGGGCAGCACCTCCGCGCTTTGCCATGCTTACCTGCTCCAGCTTTTTCTGTGTATGTCATGGGTCTAGGCTCCAGCCTCCCCAACCCAACTGGGTTTACAGTGGCCATCTGGACAGTGACAGGACAGAGGTGGAGGGGAGACCTGGAGGACTGTTGGTTGGGCTCCTGGACTATCTGGACTTTCCTGTAGCTCCATCCCTAAGGCCTGACCTGTGCTCATGCTCATGCTGAGTTCTCTGTGTATCACGGAAGCTTTTGTGGGACACTGGTGTGATTCAGGCTGGTGGGGTTATCCATGTGCTGGTGGTTGCTCTTTCTCACATCTGGGTCATTTCTTCAGTGATGGGGGGAGGAGGGGACACAGCTGTATTGGATTTC
The DNA here is from genome assembly GCA_019843855.1 of Hylomyscus alleni. Classification (NCBI taxonomy): domain Eukaryota; kingdom Metazoa; phylum Chordata; class Mammalia; order Rodentia; family Muridae; genus Hylomyscus; species Hylomyscus alleni. The sequence continues at coordinate 18,219 of JADRCC010575652.1, forward strand.
CTAGTCTCTGGACAGGATGAGAGCGGATGCCTGTTGGTCTCCAGTGTACTAGTCATCTTGGATGTACTGTCTTATCACCTGTGAATAGTAACATGTCTTGTTTTATTTATAAAGTGAGTTGGCTGGTCTCAGAGGGGTCAGGTGACCCACCTCAGACTGCCTAGGTAGTTATCGAGAGGCGGATAGACTCTGTATAGGCCAGTTGTGCTCAGTTAGGAGGAATCCAAGTCCTAGGGGTCAAACTATGATTTTGCATCTCACACATGGCCCCGAGTCACCACCAGTCCGCCAAAGCAGTCCTCAGCATCAAGAGTGTTAGGAACCTCTCTCCAGAATTCTGGGGCCATATCAGAAAAACCAGACGTGCTGCATTCAGGGAAAGCCCTGTAAGCCCCAGGGTGGCTATGGGCCTCACGGTGGAATCTCATCCAGGAGCTCCTTTGGGTCTTGGTTGGAGAAGAGCCTTGTTTCAAAGATGAACAAAAGGCCAGGAACACACTGAGGATAAAAATGATGGATACAGGAGTTGATTCTGACAGCTTACCAAGCGTCCAAACATGATTACCATCTCTTGTCTTGAGAGGAAAGGTAAATATTTGCATTCTTTCCAATTTACGAGTACTGAGGCTGAGCTCAGGGAGCAGCTTGCACAGGTCAGGGTGTGTAGCCTGGCAGTGGCAGGCTGTGCCCTGGAACCCAGGTACTGGCAATGGCCCCTGGAACCTAGGTTCTTAGGTTCCAGGGTCTGTGGCCTGAAGGTAAGGGTGATCAGACTAGGTGTCTGTAGCAGGAGCTCCATGAGGCTGGGAAGGAAGGAGGAAGGGCAGTGGGGACTTGCAGGGCCGAGATACAGGAGGCCCTGGGGGCACTGGCTCAGCAAGGGATGAGACCGTAAGCTGTGCCCTCCCAGTGACTTTTCTAGGTGTGCTTAGAGACGTGTTCAGCAGGTGCAAGAGAGATGGGCCGCTGCCAAAGGCCCAGCCCAGAGATATTTTGGATTTTTCCCTTTATGCCCCTGCAACCAAGCCCTGCTTCTTCAGCCTATATAAGCCACAAGGGCCGAGGGTTCTGGCATTCAGGACCTGGCCCTTGCTTCGCTTCTGTTCTACACTCCTTGCAACTTCTCCTCTCTCAGCCATGATCGCCAGGCAGACAAGTGTCCGCGGAGCTTCCCGGGGCTTTAGCAGTGGCTCAGCTGTTGCCGGTGGAGTCAAGCGGGTGGCCTTCAGCTCAGGCTCCATGTCTGGGGGTGCAGGGCGCTGCTCCTCTGGGGGCTTCGGCAGCAGGAGTCTTTACAATCTCGGGGGTCACAAGAGTATCTCCATGAGCGTGGCTGGGTCCTGCCAAGGCGGTGGCTACGGGGGTGTCGGAGGCTTCGGTGTCGGAGGATATGGTGCTGGATTTGGTGCCGGTGGCTTTGGCGGTGGTTTTGGAGGCTCCTTCAACGGTCGAGGAGGCTTCCCCGTCTGTCCTGCTGGAGGTATTCAGGAAGTCACCATCAACCAGAGCCTGCTGACACCTCTTCAGGTGGAGATTGACCCAGAGATCCAGAAAATCCGCACAGCAGAGCGTGAGCAGATCAAGACCCTCAACAACAAATTTGCTTCCTTCATCGACAAGGCGAGTGAGCCTGACCTTTGCAGAGGGTGGTGGAGTGAGGGTTTCTAAGGACCTGGTCCTTGCTTCGTTTCTGTTCATCGCTTGTTGCAGCTTCTCTTCTCTCAGCATGATGGCCAGGCAGGTCAAGTGCCCTGGGTCTTAGCCAGGAGGTCACCTCATACCTACTTCTGACTCTAGGTGAAACCCTTTGTCTCTGAGGCTGCTTGAAGAGCAGAGGAGATGGTCTTTGCTTTTTCTAGCCCAGCTTCCATTTTTTTTTTAAGGCAAGACCTGGAGATCTTTCCTAGGTAGCTCAATTGTAGCCATGCATCATGCAGTCTGGTTATTCAGAGATCAATGGCTAGGGGCCAATGTGGTACTCTAGCCCAGGCTGTTTTGGGTTGCTGGGCATCAAGAGTTTAGTTCCTTTAGGTGTTGGAGCGGGGAGCATGAGTGGGTACAATGGCTTGAACGAGCCTGTAGTAGCTTGTGGAGGCTTCGCCGTGGCCCTGGGAGGACAGACTCGAGTGCCAGACTAAGAGTTCTCTGTGCTTGCTGGCTGTATTTCCTTTCATCTCAGCTTTTGAGTTCAGAAGGTGGGAGTCTTGTTGTTTGTATGCAACACGGAGATGCTCTGCCAACCACTCCTTTGGCTGACCTGGCTAGGTGCATTACAGAGTGAAGGCTCCAGGAAGTCCTTGCCAGGATAGATTCCAGCTGAGTCTTAGAACATGCCTGGGCCATTTGTAGTTAGACTTAATTGTATACAGATTCAGGGGACAAGGCTTCCCTCTGTAGCTCATATTGGCTTCAAACTCATCATCCTCCTGCCTCAGCCTCCTGAGTGCTGGGCCACACATGTGCATCATCATGCTTAGCTTGTTTTGAAAATCTTTAGTGAATGTGTCTGTTCTTCACTGTGGGTCTGTATCCCTTGAATGCAAGCACCTGCCAACTGTGTTTGTACCTTATGGTCTTATTTGATTTGTTCATTTCATAGATGCTCTGTTCTCTAGCCCTGCATCACCTTTGGTCTGCTGTGGTTAAAAAGCTGTTGCTGCTGTACCATCAACCCTATACTGTGTTCCCCAAGCTATGTGTCCCATAGACTACTATGGGCCCAGGAACATGCTTGTCATTGTGGTGCCCTGGGCTTGCTATGCGGTGGTCCAAGCTGTGTGACTCTTAGGTGGTCTGGCTGCTTGGCTACCTAGGCTAGTGCTGGCCTTAGAAACCCCCTGCTGAAGCCTCTGGGTCTTACTAAGGGCCTGTGTCTTTTTTCAACACAGGTGCGGTTTTTAGAGCAACAGAACAAGGTCCTGGAAACCAAATGGAACCTCCTCCAGCAGCAGACAACCATCACATCCCCCAGAAACCTGGATGCTTTCTTTGAGACTTACATCAATGCCTTGAGGAAGAGCCTGGATGCTTTGAGCAATGACAAAGGTCGCCTACAGTCAGAGCTGAAGATGATGCAGGACAGTGTGGAGGACTTCAAGACCAAGTACGTGGAGAGAGGGAGGGCTGGCCCGCCCTAGGCTCCTCTTCAGTAGCTTGGGACCTCAGGCTCCGAGGAATCCAAAGCTGGGGTAGAAAGCTCCTCTAAGTTGGCTGCCATACTCAAATGGCCACATTTTTATAGGTGGAGGCCAAGTGACCACGAGTTGCCTTAATTAGTGATAGTTTTAGGTTCCTGGGTTTGCTGTATATGAAGTGATTCAGAAATATAATGGATCAATAGTAGCATTAGCCTAGTCATAGATTGGAATATAGACTGGTAAGTAGCTTGGAAAGAGTCAACTGAGTATTGACTACTGTGGCTTTCCTAGTCTTTAATAGGGGTAGTATTCTTACCTTACGATTTGTGAGAATTGAGTGGAATGAGAAGTAGGTAGGACACACAGGGGACACACAGGGCACACACAGGGTACATACAAGATACACATAGGTACACACAGGGTACACACAAGGTACACACAGGGAACACACAGGGAACACACAGGGACACACAGGGTACATACAGGGGACCACATAGGGACACATAGGGTACATACAGGGGACACATAGGGGACACACAGGGGACACAGAGGGACACACAGGGAACCACATAGGGACACACAGGGGACACATAGGGGACACACAGGGGACACATAGGGGACACACAGGGGACACATAGGGACACATAGGGGACACACAGGGAACCACATAGGGACACACAGGGGACACATAGGGGACACACAGGGAACCACATAGGGACACACAGGGGACCACATAGGGACACACAGGGTACACACGGGACACATAGGGGACACACAGGGGACACAGAGGGACACACAGGGTATACACAGGGAACCATATAGGGACACACAGGGTACACACAGGGTACACACAGGGTACACACAGGGACACACAGGGGACTGCATAGGGTCACACACTATGCAGTAGCTTTTCATTTGCCCTCTGTAGGATGGGGCAGAGAAAATGACCATACTCACACACCAAGAAAAGGAAACTGACCCAGAATTTAAAATCAGAACATTTGATGTGCCACAGTCTGAAGGACAGTCTTTCCAATGATCTAATCTGATCACTGCAATGAGGCTTCTCCTTACGTCTTGTCCCCTCAGCACAGTCTTTACGTTTTTAGGGCCGAGGTTGTTAGGCTCATGGGTAGAATGGTAGGTGAATATCTATGCACACTTGAGTGTTGCTCACGATCTGGGCATTTCCAAACTCTCAGAGTTTGAGAAGAAGTAGTGGGCCTGGGAGAAATATCTCATGGTGGTCTTCTGTCTTCCTGTCCTTACCCTCAGGTATGAAGATGAGATCAACAAGCGTACAGCTGCAGAGAATGACTTTGTGGTCCTCAAGAAAGTAAGTCAGGAAGGATGGCAGGGAGCTGATAGCATCCCTCCCTGTCGGAAGTGGTCCTTTGCTTAAGTCATGTGTCTGGTCTATCTCTCTGCCCGTCTTTATCTTCCTTGGCTCTATTTGGAATTGTGTTATCAAAGGAAGTGGGGGTGAGATCTAAAAGGAAGTGATTGTGTGAGGAGAACCCACCTGGACTGTGCTCTGTCTGTGTATTCTGATGGCTTTAGAGGCAGAACACAGCAAGTGTGCATAGTGATTTTACACAGCCTTTTTTGGATGTGTAAGGGAATGTATAAGGTGTTGATTGACATTTCTTCCCCCACTGTAATTCCTACCATCCTGTTTCTTTTCCTGCATCCCTTCATCCTCCTCCCTTTTCTCCTCCTCTACCTTCATAGGATGTGGATGCTGCCTACATGATCAAGGTGGAGTTAGAGGCCAAGATGGAAAGCCTTAAGGACGAGATCAACTTCACAAGAGTCCTCTATGAAGCGGTGAGGCCCCTGTTCTCTGTGTAGAGGGAGACGACCCCTATCTGTTAGGCGGTGGGAGGCAAGTCATAGTTCTTAACAGATTTCAACAATTTACGTCAAGGCAATGGATCCTTGGCAAGGTCTTGGCAAGGTCATGGGAAGAAAGGACTAGAGCAAAGTGAGATTCAGTGGAGAGTTTCTCAGAACCAGAAAGAGAGGCTTACAGCAGGGGGTTGCATGGGGGAGAACTCATGTTGCCTAAATGTTTCTGTTATGATGCTTTCCATACAACATGTAGTGTACCTGGCTCATGACACACAGAATGTTTATGGTTTTTCTGGTGACAGCAATGTCACCAAGCTTTCATCTCCCCCCTTCCCCTCTCCATTAGCCCTGGGAATATCACCCCTGCCTCCATCAGACTCAATTCCCAGTCATTTCCCTGGTGATGGGAGGCTAGTGTCAGAGGTCAGGGGAAAATGACTCTACTAGGGTCTGATGTGAGACATGGGCCTTGCAGGAGCTGTCTCAGATGCAGACACATGTCTCAGACACATCTGTGGTGCTGTCCATGGACAACAACCGGAACCTGGACCTGGACGGCATCATCGCGGAGGTTCGAGCCCAGTATGAGGAGATTGCTCGGAAGAGCAAGGCTGAGGTTGAGTCCTGGTACCAGATCAAGGTAGGAGTGTGAGATGAGTCCATCCTCCAGATGCCACCGACCCTCACTTCACCAGGGATTTCATGGCATCTGGTGCTACCCTTTCATATCTGTTTACCCTTACTGGCTCTGCCCTACAACCTTAGAGCCCTGTTCCCTTGGGTATCAGGTCCAGCAGCTCCAGATGTCAGCTGACCAACATGGAGATAGCTTGAAGACCACCAAGAATGAGATCTCAGAACTCAACAGGATGATCCAGAGGCTGCGGGCAGAGATTGAGAACATCAAGAAGCAGGTAGGTGTGGGTACCTTTATGGAGGGAGAAGCAGATAAAGCACTGGAAAATTCTAGGATTGTCTGTAGAGCCTCCATACATCATAATACCGATTGCCTAGCATGTCTTGTTTAATGTGGTTGTGGCAACCCAAACATAGGTCTCCTGGCTAGTCTTCCCTAGCTTTTGCATGTCTTTATTATTGATCTGGTGAAGTTATGGGTGGGCTTGGCAGTCTTGCAGGGACATGGATGTGTTGTTCTGTCTGGAAGGAATGTAACTGCAAACCCCCAGACAGGGTTTCTCTGTTTAGCCTCTACTGTCCTGGAATTCACCGTAGACCAGATTGGCCTCTCATAGAGATAGATCCACCTGCCTCTGCATCCTGAGTGCTGGGATTAAAGGCTTGCACCACCATTAAAGGCAGGCTAGGAATGAGACTCTTGAGTCAAAAAAGATGAGAAGAAGAGCAGACAGGATTCTAACATCTTAACCAAAGGAAGCTGGCCCAGGTATGAAGTTCTCTAAAGCAGGGCACTGATTTTGTCCATTAATGTCCCTGTCCACAGTCCCAGACTTTGCAGGCATCTGTGACTGATGCAGAGCAGCGTGGAGAGCTGGCCCTCAAAGATGCCTACAGCAAACGCACAGACCTGGAGACCGCACTGCAGAAGGCCAAGGAGGACCTGGCCCGGCTGCTGAGGGACTACCAGGAGCTCATGAACGTCAAGCTGGCCCTGGATGTGGAGATCGCCACCTACCGCAAGCTTCTGGAGGGCGAGGAGTGCAGGTGAGGGAGGCTTGGGTATTAGGGTCAGGACTCTGCCTGACTTCTCACTTGAGGCTTCAGTGCTGTGCTGCTGCATTCTGACCAGGGCCAGCAGGTTGACAGTCAGCTGTCACGGTGTGACTGGTCAAGGCAGAGATATTATCACATAACAGCTGCATGTTGAAGGAGATGGGGTTCTGCTCTGCATCCCTCATGGCTCTCTCTTCCCCACAGGATGTCTGGAGAATGCAAGAGCGCCGTGAGCATCTGTAAGTACCTTCCCCCACCTGCCATCTGCCCCTCCGGGTCTGGGTTGGGGACTGCTGGCACTGAGAGTAACTGTGTGTTTTGTGTCTCCTTCCAGCGGTAGTTGGTGGCAGCGCCAGCATTGGTGGCAATGTTGGTATCGGCGGCAGTGCTGGTATCAGTGCTGGTATCGGCGGCAGTGCTGGCATCGGCCTTGGCCTGGGTAGCGGTTTTGGTTCTGGTTCTGGTTCTGGAAGTGGCTTTGGATTTGGTGGTGGTGTTTATGGCAGTTCTGGTACCAAGATCACCTCTTCTGCTACCATCACCAAGAGGTCTCCACGATAGGCAAGACGGGATCCCGATGGCCCTGAGCCTGGCAGGGTCTGATGTTCCTGATATCTCCTGTGCGACCTTCACCTCACCTCCAGTCTTCCTTCCTGGTGCTCATCTTGTTAGTCTCCCCGCTCTGCCTTGGTCCCTCAGTTCCAGGACGATCTTCTTGGCCATGGTGTGACCTCTGTTCTACTGGAGCCTGGTAGCTTCTTCTCAGCTTGGTCAAGTGACCCTCTTGCATGGGAAGGGTGTCTGATTTCACCCCAATGGACAGAGGGGATGAAGAGCAGGAACTCCTTCAGCAGATGTACAGGATCACTCTCGGTCCCTCTAGTCACACCGGCCTCCACCTGATCCTGGACTTCCATCTTATACAACGATGTTTATTCTTTATCACCTGGCAGCAACAGGCTCTGCCAGGTTAAGACAAGGACAGCTTGGTGTCCCTGCAACCCTGCTCCTCTCTCTACTCATCCCCAATAAAATGCTTTTGTCATTCATTCTGAGTACTTGTCTTTGTTTCCCGGGAAGAAGGCTCTAGAAGCCCATCTGCTCAGAAAATTAAGGTAAAGGTCTGAGGATCTGTCTGTTCAGATCAAAGTCATCTGCCGTTTCCTCGGGTTCCTGTTTCTAAGGTGCAGAAAGTATGGCTGCCAGAGAGGCAGGATAGGGACCCAAAGGCTGCTAAGAGGTCAGGGGAACAGATTCATGAAGACCCCAACTGTCTAAATGGTGCTTGTTGTAGGACACTGAACCTGGGATCAGCCTGGAGACTGAGTCTGGTCATATACAGGGCATCTGATAGTCCAGTGCCTTAATGTATATAGAGCATGAAGCTTGTTGAGTCGCATGGCCTCAGTGTCTAGCAAGCGCTCTTTAGCTCATCTTTGCTGGTGCTTGGGGTCTAACCCAAGGCTTTGCACATGTGTGCTCTTTGAGCTATATACCCCAGGCAGAGGCCTTCCTATTTTGTGCAGTTCCATGTTTCGGACTAAATCCCAATGGGCCCGAGAGGCTTTCAGACACCTAACTCGAGAAAACCAACAAGGTCATTCATGGGTGCTGGATGGAGGAGAGCAGGCATCGTCTTTCAGGGCTGGGAGGCTTGGCTCATTTCTCCACCTCCTTGAGCTGACCAGGCTTCAGCTTGCTGCTGCCCCTGAGAGGAGGAAGGGCAGTGGGAAGCTTCTTAATTTGAGGTGTCTCTGGAGATTCTGCTTGGGGAAGTGCTGCGGGGAGAGGACAGTGCGAGGAGAGGGCTTGGTGCAGCCTTTGAGAACTCTGTTTCAGTCCTAGATCTGGAACACTGCTACTTTCTCTTTTCCCAGGACAGATGGGCGACATAGCTCCCGTCTGCAGGCTGACCCAACCCTCCCTCTTCAGGTGAAGACTTTTCCCTTGAACTCTGGCTTGATGGTGCCAGTGGGGGGAAGTCGAAAGATTTTGCTCCAGCCAGGACTTACCCATGAGGCCCTCAGGCAGACCCTGAGGCCACATGGGGGTTTCTCTCCCTCTGGGACAGAGCAGAGAGCTTTAATTTGGGGCTATGTTCTTGGGAGAGGTTCCTGGACCAGAAAGATCTGTCTTTCTGGGGCCTAGCCCTGATCTCTCCATTGTTTGTCCCGGGCTTGTTGCCCTGTGTGTCATTC
>JADRCC010575653.1:0-31831 GCA_019843855.1 Hylomyscus alleni
CCCAGAGTCAGCCCAAGCGGTAGGTAGCTGGGGAAGGTGAAGGGGCCAGTGGGGAAGGAGCAAGGACTGGCATTGCGGACCTTGGCTTTGTACCAGGTGTTTCAGGGGGCTTCCACCCACCCTGCCCCCTGATCTCTGTGATGGCTGTCAGCTAGGTGAGTCCACAGAACTTCCATCACCGGTCGCTAGCTATGCACCTTCTGTTTTGTAAGAAAACACCCAAGGAGCCATCCCCCCAAGCCTGACGGATTTCCAGGGTGGATTTCAAACTAAACGCGCCGAAAATATAAATCTGTAACCAAGGACTGTGAGTGCGTTCTGTCTCTGTGTCTTGTGTGACGTGGTTGTGATCACCCTGATGGATCCCGGCATCACGTGTGCTATTGCTGTTCCAGATGAGTGAGGCGGAAGTTAATGGGCAATTCGAGTCAGTGTGTGAATCTGTCTTCAGTGAAGTTGAATCTCAGGCCATGGATGCTCTTGACCTTCCCGGGTGTTTCCGAACAAGGAGTCACAGTTATCTTCGAGCCATCCAAGCTGGTTACTCCCAAGACGATGAATGTATTCCCGTGATGACACCGTCCAACATGACATCCACCATCAGGTCAACAGCAGGTAATAAAATGTCCTTTTACACCTACCTATCAGAAACCCTACACGTGTGCTTGATTGTTTTTCCTAGAAGGGAGCTGGCATACACCTTCACCACAGGTAAAATGTGTGAAATTATCACGCACCACATGACATGTGCATTAGCCTTCTGAAGCATTTCATTCAAAGATAACCATGCCTTTTTCTTGAGACAAATTCTATAAATTGTCGAGGTTCTTTAAAACAATCAAGTATAATTTTCATTAGGATTTCTTCAGCAGACAGGAATGTGAGTGCTAACATCTGGGCTGTGCTTGTGTGCGGGAGGTTGGGGTGAAGTCTGGGTGGATGCGCAATGACCCCTGCAGTGGCTCTGCATTGCAGAACCCGGCCTCAGTCACTGCCACTCAGGAGCAGATCCATAAATGTGATTCATCACTACAGAGCCAGCCAGTGATTAGTGTAAATTCCCTCATCGACTTAAGCCTGGAGGATTCAATGTCACCGTTTCCCTTCGTTCCTATAGAAAACCATATCCACACCTCGAAGATTTACCACCTAGACCAAACACCACTGCCCACTAGTTTACTGCACAATTATTATTTATATAACACAATGAATATACATGGCCCAGAGAAACCCATAAAACACAGTGAGCAGTAAAAGTTTGCCACGCTTCAGGTAAAGCTGTAAAATATCCCAGTGTCAAAAAAAACGAGGGGTGCCAGATAGCCTAAGATTCAAACTGCTGTGGCCACATCACGGGAATCTAAAATACAGTCCCAAGAAGAAATAGAACCTACTTTGTCCATATTAAGTAATGTCAGGATCCAGAAGACAGGGAGGGGACGTGGCAAGAATGAACAAGCATTCAGAAGGAAGGAGTCAGGGTTCTAACAACAGGCCTCACTAGTCAGCGCTAACATGAGGCAGGACCCAAGGACCCACACACCACCAAATAACAAACTGAAGATTTTCTGTCATGGGGTGTGTTCTGTATTGCCCTTTGCACTGTGGGAGGAAATGCTTCATGTCAGAGTCTCCTTTGCTTACTTTGGTGAGATCTTGGGCTTGTTTCCTCTCTCTGTTGTTGGTTGGGTCTTCAAAAGAAGTAACAATAAACAGTGTTTTCCAGAGAACATGATGAGTACCCTCCTACAAAAGCAGTGGAAACTCCGTCTTCTCATGTGGTCTGGTAGCCCCAACAGAGACGTTTGTAATGCAGGCTGTCTGTCTTGATGAGAGATGCCCAGGGGAAAGTGGCACTCTGTTCTCATAGAAACTTTGGGGAGCAGGGGACATAGCCCAAGTCTATGACACTTGAAGCAGACAGAGCTGTACATGTCATGGGATTCTTGAGAGAGGCAGTTATAGTCTTTGGTTGTTTTCTCAGATGTCCTGTGTCATGCGCTCCTCTGCCTCCGTGATGTCATAGATTACGGTTCCTCCTCCACACATGTGTGAAAATAGAGACAGTTGAAAGCTTAGCAAAGGAAGGAGACTCAACCACTCCATTAAAAAGCAGTCTTGGATTCTAGGCAATAAGCAGTGTAGTCCTGTCAGCCCGGCATTGAAGAGGTTGAGGCAGGAAGCCTGAGAATCTGAGGGTAACTTGGGGCTGCATAATGAGTCCCACACTAGCCCAAACTTCTTCGTAAGACCCTGTCTCGAAAAATAAATAAATAAATAATAAATCAAAAGGCAACCCCTTGGAAAGAGGCAACCCTTTGGAAGGGAATTACTCGTGTTTGTTGAGCGCCCCCTACAAGCAAATGAACAATTAAGCATTTTCATGGTCTTCAGAAAGCCTTTGAAACAATAATTATGTGGTGGAAAATGGCTTTGCTGTTTTTAGAGCTGTCGTTATGGAGAGAATAGAAATAGAACAGATTTTCACAGAGATAATATAAGAATCAGTACCGAACTCGAGCTGAAGTTCTGATTTATGTACACAGTAAATCGCTCTTACCAGGCACACTGCACATTCCAAAAATCCACACACAAAATAAATTTTTTAAACGTTTCTATTCCAAGTTCCTAATGGATCTTGGCCTAGTTACTGAGTCGAAGTCTCTTCTAAACTATGGGGTAACTATCAGCATCATGGGAAGAAGCTGTGGGTGGAATAAGCAGAGAGGTAGGCAGCTGGAGGAACACTGACATCACCATCATGGGCGCTGCAAGGGCACCATGAGAGAAACGAAGGTCAAACCATCGCCAACCCCACCACCGGACACAGCTGAGAACAGGCCAGGGATTATTCTTCCCTCCACAGATGTTAGAAGATGTGCGACGCGCTCTGGTCAGGAAGATTCTGAACAATGTCAACGAGTTTTCTTAACATGGAAAAATAGTAGAGGAAAATTCCCCAAGTCACAGATTTCAAGTAATTAAATATTTCCTTACTGACCTTCTAGCTCTTTCTTTGTAGACAGCGGGTCACACAGTCCTAACAGTCTTCATTCCCCCGCCCAGCCCCCCTAACCCGAGAGCTAGGGGAACAGAGTGCTGGGGCCTTGCATTCTCTGTTCCTCTCGAAGCTGTGCAAAAGCTCAAGACAACTTGAATAATACTTTACTCTGCTCTGGTGACTTTAAGACATGAAAAATGTGGGGGTGTTGTTTTGAGAGCAACAGCGCCTTTCCAGGCTCTTAGATGGACTTTTAAGTCAAGAATTAGAGGACCAGATACTCACGCTCACACAAAAGTTGGAGTCAGTAGCCTCTAGGTTCTTGGCTTTCAAATTCAAAGAATGAAATTCATAGATGGTGAGTCTTGGGAAGAATTTTGTTATGGGGAGCTTAAGGAAGGTGACAGAAGGGATCCCTGAGAGTGGGATACTGTTGAATGTCACCACCTAGGTGTGATTAAGGCTCCACTGGAGGGAGTCATGGGGATGAGCCAGTCAATCTAGTTCCTACTTCAGCTGTCCAGTATGTCTCGGCTTCTGCCACACCGTCCCATATGGATTCCAGTAAAGGTTCCTTTAAAAGGGAAGAGATATGGGAAAACCAGACCATTCTGTCATCCCAGGTCTCTAGCCAAGGCAGAACCAAAAACACTTTGAGACTTGTAGCATCTCTGGTCAGTAGCAAAAGCAAGAGTATCCATGGGGCTAAGGATATTTGTAGCTTTTAGTCAAATTAAGAACTGCACTTTCATGATTCCTTTACCCTACACTACCAGCCCAACTCTCTCCCCTTTTCTTATCACATTCCTGCCTTGAGACTCACACGTGGAACTTACCCTCACCCTTGTCCTCTGGGAGTCTATAAGATGAAGACACTGCCTTGAGTCATAGAACTGAAGGATCTGACCACCTGTCCCTCCTTCCATGGCCCCATTATAACTGCCTATGGCCTTGGTGTTGAACTTTCCTAATACACTGGGACTGAAGTATGTCTCCCTTCAGTACCTCCTTAATGCTAGCCATGACTTGATCGCCTGATCAAGCTGCTCTTTGGACCTAAGGACTCACTCTCTCTGCCCTCAAGGCTGCACATGACTGCTTGTGCAGCTGATGTTGCCAACTTCTTGACAAAGTTCATGTGGAGGGCCAACCATGTCAGCTCCCTTTTGGAGCCTGCCTTCTTTATCAGTTATATCAATAATCATGCCAACCCTAAGAGCTCAAACTCACCTTTGATCAGAGCTGCCTATGAGGGAGGCAAGAGGACTTAAGTGACTTTATTCTTCAGTACTCCTTGCTTTTGTAAACTGTTATACGAACGTTTGATGGCTACCTTCATTCACATTAAGCTTGTTTTGGTCAATTAGTACTCTTCTATTATCCTGGGACACTTGGCATGCAGCTCCTGGTGGGGTACTGATCTGGAGTGCAGAAGGCTCTGGTATTTGTTCCCAGAACTGAAAGGGATTTTGAAAAAAGATACTTTCCTTTCATGGCTCTAAAAAAAGAAATCTACTTTCAAAAACATCTCAAAGTGATTGTTTTGAAGTATAAGGTGCATTTAAACATATTCTTTACAGAAGCTTGAAAAATGTCAGCTAGCAATATTAGATTCTCTCACCTTATAAACATGTTAATGTAAAAGTCCTGGGCTCATGCAATAAATCAAGTGTCAAGTGTACACATGAGTGAATTACTATAGATTTTTAAGAATATAGTAGATTGTCTTAACTTAGACACTGACAGGTGCTGCCAGCCAGTGTGACAATCAGACCCTTCTTAGCAGGACTGTGGGGATCAGGGAGTCCAGCCCACCAGGTATCACTAGTCTGGTCTCTGTGGTCCCCAGCAATCCTGGGACAAAGCACTGGGCAGGATAATCCCCATCTGCTGTAACTTTCATTATGAAAAGCAGTGGTGTAGATTATAGACACCCCCCCCTCCTTAAATGAAGTGGTTTTGAAAACATCTAACTTCCATTTCACACTTGGGTTCTCTCCCATCTATGAAATGATTTATCAGGTAGATTTGTTTGTCTAAATACCCATTCCACTCGATTCTTCGAGGGAAGGAGTATCATTGATACTGTGGAGGGAAGTAGTATAAAATTAGATGATAATGGGTTTTCTCCGGGTCAGAAATTGTCTCCACACATGTCACAACTAATTCTAGAAGTCATCAGAACCAAGGGAAAGCCACACAGGGATGACAGAAGGAGCAGCGCAGACCTACTTCATCTTATTATTCAGATTTCTGCAGCGACTTCTCTCTCCAGGGTGCATAATAACTCTGTTTCCAAGACAAATCTTCGCTAACACACAGGAGGAAAGCTATCCTTATTTTTTGTGTGTCTTGAATATTATACAGAGAGAAACTGTTCTCAGTACTATGGACTTTTTCTGTACTTCTTTGCAAAATTCTCTGTTGTGTGAATGATAGGTTTTTACGGATAGATAGCCCAAGTTTCAGGGGGTTGCTTGGAGCTTTATCACCTAGTCTTCAACTTCTTCAAATCTAAGCACTGCCCAATGGAGTAAAGAAGAATCATAAACACTTTAATAAACAAATTAACAGTGAACATTGAAAATAAAAGGTCACATACATCTTTCAATTTCAAGATGTGGAAGTCCAGAACAAAATAAAGAAAAGCCAACTGACATATGAACAAGAAAACATTATGCTGTGTTTGGATTAGGTGAGTGTTGTGTTCAGAGTGTGGACGGCTTGCTTTGAATGTAGAATTGGGTATGAGCTTCATTCTCAGATGTAAAGCTTGGGAACAGCTGTGAGCGATGGCGTAGTCATCTACATACACCTGCTACATGTCAAGGAGAGGTGTATGGGAAGTGATGGAACCCAAAGGGAGGTTTGAGACACCGTGGCAGCATCCAGAAACCCCCAGATACCATGAGAATGGCTGACAATATAGGTAGGCATGCAAGCCAGGAGTCAAGAAGGCCCATGATATCAGGGACCCAGAAGCACTGAGCAGGAGAGAAGGAGAAACCAATTACGACTAAACGATGCAAGAGCTATGGAGCAAATAGTCTGCACTGTGGATCAGCACCCACACAGCTCAGAGGCTGCTAAGTGACTCCCAGCAGAGGAGTGTTACAGGCTGAGTCAAGCCCTCCACAAACACGGAATGTGTTGAATCTCCTACCTTCAGGCCATCAGCTTGCGACTACCCAGAGATGGGCCTCTACTGAAGTGATTAAGCTAAAGCAAAGACACCTGGGTGACCTCCATCCTGGAGAACTGGTACCTTATAAGAAGAAGAGAGAGATTTGGAAACAGGCTCACAGAGGAATGAATGAGGGACAGAGGGAGAAAATGTTATCTGCAAGCCAAAAGGAGGTGTTTAAGGAAGAGTGAGCTGTGTCAATTTGACTCCAGACTGCATGCCTCTTGGTGTGAGAAGAAATGACCCAAGGCTATGATTTCTTGTGTGGTTGCAGCCAGAACCAATGGGCACAAGAAGACTTGCAGAGTCTGAGCTTGCCCTGCTATGGGAAGTTCTAGCGATTACTGCCAAACCTAACCTAATCATACAGGTGAAAGGGACCAAGGCCAGGCAGCACTGGCGAGCTGGAACAGCCTCGGGAGGGTGCTCCTGTATGGTTGGCTAGAGAGTGGAACACAGTGAAGTAGTCTTGGCCTGAAGCTCTGTGAGACTCAAAGGGCTTCAGGCCAGGTGACATATAGACTGATGCCATCAAGGAAGATGGATCACCCAGTTATCAGATGAGACATAGTTGCAGGAACCATGGTCCCAAATAGAGGCAGAACAGACACTGAGAGGAACTGGAGAGGAAATGCATCCAGAGACTGGCCTTACTGGCCCACTGTTATCCTCTTGCGTTTAAAGTCACACTTCAGGAATGATAGTGCCCAGAAACTCAAGGAGCAACTGCATCCTTTAGGGTATGCCATTTCTTTAGGGTATGCCAAGGGGGTAGGAACAAGGATGCAGGAACAAGATGCAGGGACAGGATGCAAGAACAGTGTAGGTACTTCTTGTAGCTGTTACCCTTACCAAACAGAGCCAGTGGGGAACCCAGCAGCAAGAGAGAATAGTGTGGATTTGCAAAAGTAAAGGCACCTCTGTTGTATGACTTCACCCCGTACAGGACACCAATGACATACCAAAGAGAGATTCCATTGAAGGCTAGCTTAGTGAACCAATGAATACATAAGGAGTATGGGTAGGGTGTTAGTTTTCAGGAGCATAGGTAAGGACTCAAAGACAGATGCATCACAGAGAAGCCACCATCAGAGAGGCCCCTGTCTCCAGCAGCCCTTACTGCTTAAATAGCTCAGGGGAAGGGATCTCATAAGACTTGTGTTTCAGGAACTTCCTAAGCCTTGAAGGTCTAGTTTACTTTCTGGGTATTAAGAACAACCCTCCATACCAAGAAGAACTCTCAATTCTGAACATCTATGCTCCAAATGCAAGGGCACCCACCCAGTTTTTCATAAAAGAAACTTTACTAAAGCTCAAAGCACACATTCCACAGCACACAATAATAGTGGGAGACTTCAACACCCCACTGTCTGCAATGGACAGATCATGGAAACAGAAACTAAACAGAGACACAATGAAACTAACAGGAGTTATGAACCAAATGGATTTAACAGGTATCTATAGAACATTTCATCCTAAAATGAAAGAATACACCTTCTCAGCACCTCATAGTACCTCCTCCAAAATTGACCATATAATTGGTCACAAAACCATCCTCAACTGATTCAATTGGATTGAAATAATCCTATGCATACTATCAGATCACCGTGGACTAAGGCTTGTCTTCAATAGCAACATAAACAACAGAAAGTCCACATACATATAGAAGCTCAACAACCGCCTGCTCAGTGATAACTTGGCCAGGGAAGAAAGAAAGAAAGAAATTAAAGACTTTTTGCAATTTAATGAAAATGAAGGCACAACATACCCAAACTTATGGGACACAATGAAAGCAGTGCTAAGAGGAAAACTCATAGCTCTGAGTGCCTCCAAAAAGAACCTGGAGAGAACATAGACTAGCAGCTGGACATCACATCTGAAAGCTCTAGAACAAAAAGAAACAAATTCACCCAAGAGGAGTAGAAGGCGGGAAATAATCAAACTCAGGGCCAAAATCAACCAAGTAGAAACAAAAAGATCTATACAAAGAATCAACAAAACCAGGAGCTGGTTCTTTGAGAAAAATCAATCTTTCTTTCTTTCTTTCTTTCTCTCTCTCTCTCTCTCTCTCTCTCTCTCTCTCTCTCTCTCTCTCTTCCTTTCCTTCTTTCTTTTTTCCTCCCTTCCTTTTTCTTTCTTTTGTTCCTTCTTTCTTTTTTCTTTTATTCTTTGTTTTTTTTTTTATTAAATATAGTCAAACTAAAAAAGGAAACCAGTTGGGAAAATGTCTCCATCAGATTGTCTAGTAGGCAAAAGATCACTTGTGTATTTTCTTGACTGATGATTTACTATTTCAAGTACCATCCCTGAACAGCTGGAATAAGAAATCAGTCTGCACAAAATCGTAATTCTGTTCCTTCATGACCTCTTCTTCAGTGCCTGCCTCCAAGTTCATGTTTGATTTCCTGTCCTAACTTCTGTTCATAATGTACCGTAAGATATAAGATGAAATAAACTCTTTCCTCGCCAAAAAAAAAGAAGGAGGAGGATGAGGAAGAGGAGAAGAAGAAGAAGAGAAGGAGGAGGAGGAGGAAGAAGAAGAGGAGAAGAAGAAGAAGCCACTGCCATTTAGTACAATGCCAATGACTGGAGGATAAGTAGGTCTGTAATAGCTAATATCCAAATTAAACATGTGGGTGGGAAAAAACCCAACCCTCCAAAGTTGAGCATTTAAAGTGATAGAAAGACGCGGTGCGACAGTCTCTGATAGCACATAGAGGAAGTCTCTGACTTCTGCTTGGGGAAGTCAAGCAGAGAAGCTTTGAGGAGAGAGAAATTCAGCTTCCATGCATCAAGAAGGATTCCGCTGAAGGATATCTCTAGGAGAGGGGAACTCATAAACGGTAGATGTTCATTAGATGTTCTTTATTTACATTGCAAACTTTATCCCCCCCGAAAACTCCCCAACCCATCCCCCCTCTGCCTGCTCACTAACCCACCCACTCTCACTTCCCTGTCCTGACATACCCCTACACTGGGGCATTAAGCCTTCACAAAACCAAGGGCCTCTCCTTCCACTGATGTATGACAAGGCCATCCTCTGCTACATATGTGGCTGGAGCCATGGATCCCTCCATGTGTGCTCTTTGGTTGGTAGTTTAGACCCTGGGAGCTCTGGGATACTGATTTTATGGGGCAAAGGCAGAAACTTGGCAAAGACTGGTGTACCTTCTATGAAGGCTTATTAATTCTTTGGGCTATCATGAGCCAAGGCAATGGAGAGCCATCACGCTCTGTGTTCATCATCCTGGCTTAACCAGAGAAATTACAATGTGCTGTTCCCTGCCAGCTAGGGTGGATGAAGCCCTCACTCTGTCCGTCTCTGACTCCAGCTTTGACTTTGACCATCTGCTAAGCTATTAGTTTCTTGGCCAGTGTTACTCCCCTCCAGCCTTGCCACCCTATGTTCTCAGGTTGACACAGTCAGCTTGAAGCTTTCTCGTGACAGAGAGCTAATTCTATCCCAGCCACTAAGATGTAGCTGGGGTCTTTCTTGGCGAGTTCATGTTTCGCTCGTTGTCTAGGAGATCATCTCCTAGATGAAAGCATCATAAGAAGACATCCTTACTTACAATTTAGTCTGCCATAATTCCTGGTATAGAAGCAAGAATATATGAAGAGACCATGTGTTTGCCAAGGCCTTCAGGGGGCCAGCTGGCCTGTCATCCTTGGCCCAGAGTCTACCTCATATCTGTCTAGTTTGGTTAGCTAATACCTACCTACACCAGCCCCCATTCATCTTCATCAACACTTAAGGGTCTGCTATTTTAACCCTTAACCTTCCTATACCTCCAGCCTGTGTTCTCATTGTAGAGTACTCAAACAGTTTACAATTATTTTTTTCATTTTTATTGGTCATTTTATTTATTGACATTTCAAATGTTCTCCCCTTTCCCTGTTTCCCCTCCACAAACCCCCTATCCCTTCTCTCCTCCCCCTGCCTCTATGAGGGTGCTCCCCAACCTACCCACCCACTCCTACCTCAGTGCCCTAGCATTCCCCTACCCTGGGTTATCGAGACTCTACAGGACCAAGGGGCTCCCCTTCCAATGATGCCCAATAAGGCCATCCTCTGCTACATATGCAGCTGGAGCCATGGGTCCAGCCATGTGTACTCTTTGGCTGGTGGTTTAGTCCCTGGGAGCTTTAGGGGGTCTGGTTGGTTGATACTTTTGTTCTTCCTATGGGGTTAAAAACCTCTTTAGCTCCTTCAATCCTTGCCATAACTTCTCCATTGGGTTTCTTGTACTCAGTTTGATGTCTGGGTGTGTACATCTACATCTGTATTGGTCAGGCCCTTGTTAATACCTAGAGAGAGCTAAGTCATGTCTCAAAAGGACTTCAGCATACTTGGTGGGACACAGACGTTCAGTCCATAGCAACCTCTTCCTTTTCCACACTAATAATTCACATACATGTCACAGAAATTTAAGCATTTTAATCATTACATTTCAGTATAGTCTTGTTTTTAAGTGATTCACATTTTCCTGCTTGCAAGCACTATTTCAAAGCATTTGAAGGGTTAGCCAAGCATCTAAAGACAAGGCTAAGGACTAGGGTAGGTGCCATTGGTGTAGAAACTCAATAGATTCAAAGGATGTGGGCTTGCTAGGGTAGGTCCCATTGGTGCAGAAACTCAATAGGCTCAAAGGATGTGGACTTATGATGTGGTGTCAAGGTCCTCCCTCACTGGACACAGAGCATGTGGGCCCAGGTCTCAGAGCATCTTGCTATATATAAAGTGCCTGGATGTGGGAAGGCAGGACCTGGCTTCTGGTGACAATATCATAGTGAGCCATCCATGTGGATACCCCTAGCCCTGGGTCCAGCCTCAACCTACAAGGCTCCATGAAGCCACTTTAAAAGTGTGTCCCCTTCTGAACAATGCTGAGCTTGAAGGCTTCTAGATAGACCAGCCCATTGCTACTGGTCTCATCCATGAGTAGGTAGCATCTCAGAGTACTAGCCAGGGCGTTACTGTGCCAAATGTCTAGAGCTGCACAGATGTATATTAACTCCTCTCAATACCCATATAATGCAAGATCAGTAAAACATGAGTGACTAACTAGAAAATTTCACATGGACTGACACTTACCCCGTGATTTACACTCTCTGTAGTCCTTCTGTATGCAAGTATTTAAACTCCACTGGGCTTCATGGTTGTCTCAGACCTCAAGGTGTGCTGTCCTCTTAGGGGACTCTCTTTGCAGGGACTATGACTTGACCCTCTCAGATCATAACGTTCAAGAACCAGCATGGAGCTATCTCCTCCAAGTGAACTGGGTCCAGTTCTGAACCTCAGAGCCTCCTGAAGGGTCAGCATCAGTCATCCCAGGTGCGTGCATGACTACATCATTAGGCGCTCAGGACGTCTCAAGGGTGAAGAAGACCTCCTGTTCTAGTCCACTGGTCCACACCAGCCTCCCTGGGATCTCAGTGCCTCCTTCTGCCCTGGACCCTTTGAGTCTACTGGTTCTGCATGGGCTGACAGGGACAGTCCTGCTGCAGAGCTATCATATCCTGCTTCACTACCCACATGATGATGCCTTTCCCTTTGCATCATCTCCCTCTGCTCCTCCTCCATCTGCATCTTCTCCCCCCACCCGTGCCTCCTCCCCCTGTGGCTCCTCCCTCTTCACTCCTCCCCTCTCTGTGATTGCGGATCCTTACTGAAAGGCCAGGTGATCTTCACCAGGAAAGACATTCTCCTAGAATTATCTTCCCCAGAAAAAAAGACCACACAGAAGAGGAGCCCCTGTGCCCAACTGACATGGGAAGGGTTGGAGGAAGATATGTACAGTTCCACCGAGACTTGCAAAAGCATAAAGGTCAAAGGCAGGGCTTTTCCCAGAACAGCAGAACCCACTCAAACCCTTGGTTCCTAGTTGACTATGATGCAGACTTCATAGGAGCCCCCTAGCTACAAAACCATTGCCTGGGACCCTTCAAAATATCATATTTATGCTCTGGAAAGGAGCTAATTAGTTAGGAGCCTAAACTTTAACTTAACTGAACTGCTTTAAAAAAAAAAAAAACAAAATTAAATGTTAAATGTATGCTTCAAAAAATATTTTTAAGCTAGATGTGGTGACACAGGCCTGTAATCCCACCTCACGGGAGACCAAAGAAAGAAGATCGTTGATTCCCTTGAAACTATATCTCAATTTAAAAATGAATATAGCAGAACCCCACAATGACTTCCTCTTGCATTTGACAGCCATCATCGGTGCTCAGACCTGACACTGTGAGTGTCCGCTGTTATTGATGGCAGCTGGGGTATTGAGCTAAGACAGATCCGAGCCAACTTAATGTTTCCAAGATTGATGCTGGAGCTGAATGAGACTGATCACTCTGAAATTAGTCTTTCAATCCCTTCGCAACGCCAGATGCATAGAATTCTGAGCAGTGCACAGTGACGTGGTGAATAGTTTGAAGGAGTCAGATTGTAACATTTGTACCACTCTTGATATTTCCAGAAGACAAAGAAGAGTGGTCGTAAAGCAAGGGACCGGTGTGTAGAAAGGAGTGTCTGGGCCCACAGAAGCATCCCTGGTTAACGTGAGCCCTGGCTATCAGATCTGCCCTACCCTGACCTAGTCATGTCAGAGGAGCACACTCTGTCTTTTTAACACATTACTAGGGAATCTTAGGGAAAACCCCAGAGGATCATCACTAAGAATATTCCATCCATCCATTTTCTATATTTTATCTATCTGTTTATGTACTTATTTTTGTTGCCAAGTAAAAGCAATAAGGAAAAATAAACTGATCGATCATATTACTGTTGTCATAGCTGTGATAAAGAGCAGCTCAGGCACCTACCTGGTCTAGGCCCTGCCTGATGCACACACCCACAAGGGCACAGCGATCCAGGGGGAAAGCCCCAGCCGTAAAAATGAGCAAGCTTGCTCCTCTGACTCTCTAAATCGCCAGCCAGTGTGTGCTTTCCTCGCTTTCTCTGGCCAAGGCTGACATCTTCCTTTTTGTTGTGTTGATTTATAGCAGGTCATTACCTCGCAGACATTCTAATCAATCATCCAGTTGATTGAATCAAATTTACAAATATTTACTTAGTACCTAATGTCTATAAGATATTGTAAGGATGTTCTGCAGAATGAAAGGAAACCAAATGAGATTTGAGACCGATTTGGAAGCTGCAGACATGTACAAATATATTAATAATCATTACCTTCAGAAACATCTATATGAGTGCTCGCTAGCTGACATTTAATCCTTTCTTCTAATTAATGTCAATTGTTACAAATCATTCTAGGATTCATAATGCGGTCACAGTTCTTTTTGCTTATTCATATTTTGAGGATGAGCTGAGATCTTGGATTTTTAACTGTTAAGAACATAAGTGTTACCTCTCAGCCCTTTTTTGTAAATGTACTGACGAGTTTTTTTTATCCACTTGACACGAGCTAGAGTCATTTGGGGAGAGGGAAGCTCAACTGATAAAATGCCCCCACTGTGTCGACCTGTGAGCAAGGCTGTGGTGCATTTTCTTGGTTGGTGATTGATGTAGGTGGACCAACATCACTTTATAAAGCCATGGCACGCAGATGGTGCCTCCTGAGTTGGTGTTCCTGATGTGTATATGAAAGCAGGCTGAGCAAGATTTCGGAAGCAGGAAGCGGCACTCCTTCATGGTATCTGCATCATTCCTGCCTGGGGGTCCTGCTCTGACCTCCCTGGATGATGGCGCACAGGCTGAAACAAAGGCTTTTCTTCCCAAGTTACTTTTGGTCATGGTGTTTTTAATCACAGTAATAGAAATTCTACAACAGTAAACGAGGGCTTCATTTATGAGTATCCTCAAAGGCTTACCATCTTTGCTGTTAGGACTTAGCATGTATCGTAGGTCATTACCATGCAACACTGGATGCTTTTGGAAAGATTCCCAGGGCAGACAACAATTACCGATACCTCGAAACATGAACAGCTGAGAAAATTCTCCTCACAGACCTTTGGGATTGGACACTCTTGGAACATTTGGAGGACATGCCAGTGCTGAAGCCAGTGTCACTGAGGACAAAAGACTGTGGTTGAAAGTCATAAACCCGTTAGCTCCTGTGAGCCCCTCTTCCCAGATGCCCCTCCCATCTACGTGCATCCACATTATCGTGGGCATCCGGAACTCACAGATCATTCAAAGAGATACCATTTGCTCCAGATCGGGACTTGATAGGATCTCTGGCTTTCCTGGGGTCCTTAAGGGACAACCCATTGGAGATCTGCCTGGTGAGTAGGAATATAACTATGTCCCCAGTTGTAGATGCATCAGGAGCAGACAGGTGGTCCCCAGAAGAACCATCTCTGGACAAATGTTCTGCCGCTGTCTTGCCACCAGCCACTTAGATATCTGGCTTTCTTCCATGTACCCACTGATACATGCACAGAATTCCTAAGAAGGGAGCCCCTCCTGTATCAATAGCATGGGAGGATGCCTGCTCCACAAGACAAATCCCAGCTGTAGAAAGGGTTCCGTTGCTATCCCTGTCTGGAGCGGTGCTCATGAGAAAAGTAAACATATTATGTAAGAAAGCAAAAAGATGAGATACTGTCCAGTGTGGGACTGCCTCAGAACAAGCTAGTACCACTTCTGGCCAGATGTTAATTAGTCCCTAAACCTCATGTGGAACATAACTCTTTATAAGTCCATGGCACAGAGCCAACATGGCTATGTAGCTCATGTTGTAAAGCCATCTGCTCAATAGTTAATTCCCTTCCTGCCTCAAAAACTGGGTGGTTTTCCTCATCACATCTTTATTGGCAAGTGGCTTTGGAACTGGGAAATCCATGTGTCTTTCTTTCTTTAATAATCCTATTAATTTGGGACTGAGTGGTCAGTAAGTCAGACCCTCACTTAGCAGGGAAGCCAGCAAGGTCCCACATGCCCCGTGCCTGCCAAGAGTTCAGTGCAGTAGCATCTGGACTCTCCAATGTGTCCTTCATCCTGTGATGGACAGTTCACTAGCCCTCTTTATTAACCATCTCTCTTCTCTACTAGAACAAGAGCACTGTAAGTTAGGGATGTTTCTTGCAGCTGACCTTGCAGTAACTGGAATTATTATATATTGTATTATACATAGTATACATAGTATGTATACTATGCACAGTACCAAGTATACATTGTATAGAGATGTGCTAAGTTTTTGTAGATTTGTTTAATGAAATGGTGAATCAATGAATGTGTAAATGAATGAATGAATGAATGAATGAATGAATGAATGAATTGGATTGGATTTCTCTGTCTCTGGGTAGACTTGTATAACCTGCAGGTACTAGGGGTTTTATGAATGAGTTTTCTGAGTAGAGAAAGTGGGAGATGAGAGAAAAGAGAAGGGAAGAGAAGGAAAGAGAGAAGACATCATGTCTTCTCCTGCCTGTAGCACCCAGCACACAGTAGGCTGCCCTTGTATGTTAGAACTTGTGCACTGATAGGACTTGGTGCTCCTGTGTGTGGGCTTCTGTAAAAATTCTTTGTAGTTCATTCTGAAATGTGCATCTTTGTTTCTGTATCCCCTGGAGGTAGAGGCAGATTTTCTTAAGTAAAGAATAGCATTTGTTGCATACCAAGAGCCAGCTGCTAAATAGCACCAAGGCCCTCTGATTACACAGCAAATTGCCTCGTTGGCCCACACACCAGGCCTCCAGGCACCATACCCAAGCAGGGCCTTGCTAAGTCACTGTCTCCAGGACTCCCTCTTCTATCCAGGCACCCTTTGCCTGGGCCAGGGAGCGGCTGGACCTTTAGAGATGGATCAGTGCTATGAACCTGTGCATCTTGAGAGAAGCCCCATGTGGTTGTTTGACGATGCCATAGTCAGCAGAGACCTTGCAGCATATGAACTTCCATTGCCAAGGAAAAGCTGC
Source organism: Hylomyscus alleni (assembly GCA_019843855.1). Lineage (NCBI taxonomy): Eukaryota > Metazoa > Chordata > Mammalia > Rodentia > Muridae > Hylomyscus > Hylomyscus alleni. The sequence goes on from JADRCC010575653.1 coordinate 16,065, forward strand.
AATGTACCGAAAATGTCCATTGTGAGGAGATTCCAGGTGTGCACGGATGTGGGATGCAGCACGAGAGCCACGACCCTTTGCTTTTCACCGTAAGGAGCCCGCAGCCTTGATGCCTATGGTGTCTAAAGTCAGCCACCCACCAGCACCCACACCCTCATGCTTTCAACAGCCCTGTGCCTCCAGGCCGCTGGATGGCTATGCTTGGCCAGCTCCTAGTGATGACATTTATTGATTCACCTAGGCCTTGAAGGTTCTCAGAGGACTGCACTCCAAGGACACTCATCTGTTGTCACAGCTGACATTGACTGTCTGCCTGGCCAGTTTCAGTGAGGCAGAAGGCAAATCAACACTTGCCTGTGTGGTAGGGGGATCGATACCTGTGTGCCCCTTTTTGTTCTATTTTGCCTTGAAATTATGACAGTGCAGTTCATGATGTGTGCCTGGGGCCTCTCAGCAGGCTTTATATAGTATACGTTAATTTTACCCTGAACCATCAATAAGTCAGGTATGCACTGTCTGCCCATGCAAGAAGCATTTGCTTTATTTTTCATGAATACTTTATGGAAAGTCATTTCTTCCTTAATTAAGAGACATTGATATCTAGATTTATTTACCTTGGGAGGTCAGTGGCACCTGTAAACTTAAGTCCACAATGTACCACACAGAATTAGCCTTCCCTCAACCCCTTGAGAGACAAATACAACTCCAGAATCACTAGAGTAGACACACCATTCATATTAAGAGTTGGAATGAAACTGATGTTTGTGAATGCGTGTGCACACAGATACACACTCTGAGACAAATGAAGGGGCTGTCCACCCTGCACAGTTCAAACATGTCACCAGCACACTAATCCATGCCCCCAGTTGCTACCCAATATGTCTGTTATTAATCTGTGGGTTTCAACTGGATTCTTTTCAAGTGTTCCCATATAAGCTTAAGGCCCTTATGAGCCCCGAAGATCGACTCCAGGACTTTCTTCTATGACTTACCACTGCACCACATCCTTTGGGAGTGTCTCCTTGTATAACCCAGTGTAGTCTTTAACTCATGGTCCTCTGCTTCCTGCATGTTGAGATTACAGTGTGTGCCACATGCCTGAGCCCAAACCCCCATTCTTTAGGAATTGGGCCAAAGCTGGGATCATACTTGGAAAGGGAACAGTGTATGTAGTCTGTTCATTTTAACTTTTATCTTACAGTGGTAGCATTACAAGTTTCCCCGTTGGCCGGCAATGCTAAGGAAGTCCCTCTGGGTCACCTGGCCCTTTGCAGATGCTATACATAACAAAATCCGTGGGTTCTTCACATCTCATGCAAGCCCTCAATGTGTGGTATGATTTGCAAACAGTTAAAATGAAAACAGGAAGTGCCTCGACAATCAAGCAGCTGTCAGCACCTCATTTGCCTGTCTGGGTATGCTAAGTGCTGGTTACACTATCATTTCTTGCTAATTAGCACATTCTGAACAGGCATCTTAGCTGCTAGCCCTCAGTGTGGCCCCAAAACTTGTGTGGCCGCCTAATTGTTTTGAAATTTTAGGGAGACCATCGTGTAAATGCCTGTGGGAAGTGGTTTGGTGCCTTGGTTGATTTATACATATGTTTTGAGACTAACATTAATTAAAGTGTCAAAATATCTATAATCCTTTATGTCAAATCTTTTTTTTTTCTTCAAAGTTCAGTTTCTCCTGTTCCTCTTCTCATCTAGGCTGTCTCAGGCTTGATTACTGTAATTCCTTTTATGCTTCTATACTTAAAGATCTAATTAAGAGAGAGAGAGAAAGAGAGAGTGCTGTGACTCCCAGGGTAGTATGCACATCCAGAGAGAGTGGTGATGGTGATGCCTGCCATTCAGGATACACTGTGCATTGATGATATATTTGTGCTTCACACCACAGAACACCAGATCATAAATCTCCTTATTGGCTTGCAAAGAACTGGTGGTTTGAGTCCAGAAATGTGCTCCTAGAGTCTGGGTGTTGAGAGTTACATATGCCTGGAAAGCGAGGTCACGCCACCATCATAAGGAAAGGAGAGTGTGGCCAAGTTGTTCTATTTCATTCAAGTTGTCTTCTTTCCAATAAAGGGGATTGGTTCAGCTCTCCTGTCAGAACTTGGCTAGCCCAATATGAAGCTATGAGGTGGGTAAGCATGTATCCCACATGGGGTCCGACTGTATGCATAGGTGATCTATGTGGAATCATATTGTGGATGCTGGCATTTCAAATGGAGCCACACTGCGTGTGTATGAGCATCCCAAGTGCAGCCATGTTGGTGTAGGAGTATCCTGTATGTGGAGAGAGAGTGTTTCTCTAGAACTACATAGGGTGTGTGTGTGTGTGTGTGTGTGTGTGTGTGTGTGTGTGTGCGCACGCGCGCACACACACACGCACACATGCATGTGCACACGTGTGTACAGGTATTTCATGAGAGGGCATAGATAGAATTTTCTTCCTCATGATTGAATTTTGTAAATATGCATGTAGTAAGTTGGTAGCAATCTCTGAAGATGTGTGGTTTGGTTTGGTTTGGGGTTTGGTTTTGGTTTGGGTTTAGGTTTGGGTTTGGTTTGATTTGGTTTGGTTTGGTTTGGTTTTTTGCTTTTTCCTGCTCACTGAGGAGAGGGATCACGAGAGGCAGTAGGTGACCATGGCATAATGGCCAGGTTTCTGAGTGCTTAGCAGAAACATGAACAAGCAGAGGTGGAAGAGGATAATTTCCCCAAGCTCACGAGATCACACCATCTCATGTCTGCAGAAAGAGTGACACACTTATTTCTCAGAGCACCGGGAAGGAGGTTGTGAAGCCTGCCCCACTGCAGGTGGTGGGTAGACAGCATGCTTGAGGGATGGCTCAGCTTTGCTCCGGCTGTCTTGCCTTGTCTTCCATCCTGAATCTACCACTGTGGCTGCCGGAGGTGAGCATCAGATGCTGGACAACTACAATAATCAACTCAAGACACCAATATAATAAATATTAAATTGTATCAAAGCAAAAGTCCAAAGCCTTGCCAGGGTCGTGGGCCCTAGAAAAATGATTCCTGAAAGCAACAGCCAATGGCATGCTTCTCGTGTGATGTCTGCAGTGTTTATGCTGGGCCTGCTGAATAGACCTGTAAGAGGCTAGGTATCTCCAGACCCTTCCTCTGTGTCTGGATGTGACAGGGATAATATCTATGATCCCTGGTGGGTTGAAAGATACTCAGGTGTGGATTGACTGTGAAAATTAGTAATTACAGGTTTTCACTGCAGAACAGTTGACTTTATAGCAATTAAAGATACATATATTTGAATTTGCTTTCAAAAAGGCTTACTAGGAAAATCTGGTAGCTTAAGTAATGTGTGTTTAACCTCTGCAATAAGAAGCATCTCTCTTGGATGTTCTGAGTATAGCAGAACAGAGGCAGTCTAGGATGTCCCCTGACACTGCATCACTGACACCAAGTAGACGTTCTCTCTGCCCCTCTGCACAGGCATCATGGCCCAGCTTGAGTCAGTGACACACAGCCTCATGGTGCGCAGACACGGATCTGAAGGCAGCCAAGCTATGCCACTGAAGAAGAGTCGAGCTGGCGCTTCTATCTCCCTGCTAAGAGTGTGGCAAGCCTTTCACTGGGTTTTGCAGGAGCCTGTTAATTTGTTAGCTGCACATGCCCTGTAACTCCTGTTCCGCAGAGACACCAGGGTCAATATTCCTATCTTTGCCCTGTAACAAATGTGTCGCCAGGTGAGAAGGCAGTGTCTGGTTTCCCTAGGCTCTCTGAGGTCTGTCCTAACACTCCCCATAATTACACTGCTGACTTGCTAAAGGGCCACGAAGGGACAAAGGTTTGGTGGTTATGTTTTCAGATGTTGGTTTTGACTGACACACACTCCATGAGTTCTGCATTGTGAACTGGGCATAGGACACTTTCTTGGGCAGGAATGAAGGAGAAGTGGAGTGTTTCTTCGAATTTCCTAGAAAGGCCAATGGCCAGCAAATTTCACTTTCTCAGTTCACCTAATAGGAGGTTTATTGTTCTCCAGAATGTTGTGAAGATAATTGTAACTGTTGTAGGACAGACCAATAATTTTAAATGTATTGAGATATTCACTCTTTGTGTGTGAGAGACAAGACAGACAGACAGACAGAGGTAAAGTGCTTTCTTCAACCTACCTTATTATCAAGAGACAGGATCTCTAATCGAATCTGGAGCTCACTGATTTGATGAGACCCCACTTCCCAGGTTCTAGGATTGGAAGCTTGCTCCCCGACTCCTGGACCATTTTACAAATGGGCTCTTAGGAATCCGATCCAAGTCCTCACGCTTGAATGGCAGGTGTTTTTCTCCCTGATGCATGTCCCAGGACCCACGTGCAAGTTTCTGATGCTTCTTGGTTCCACATTCTTCACTGTCAGCATCACTGCAGGGACATGAGACTCCCCTAAAATCTGTATTCCCACTCTAAGACACAAAGCTGCATGGACTGTGTCTACCACCAAGAGCACAGTCCAAGGTCAGGCTCCATGTTTACCACATGGCTCTGCTGGCTTCCTACCAGTCGACCAAGTCAGAAATGCACCCAGAAGGAATAAGCTCTCCCCTCTACACCCACACCGCACCCAAGGGATGACAGAAGAGCGACCTCCAGGTTGTCAGTGCTGTGCCGTAGACACTCTAAGTTAGCGATTCCAAACCTGTGGGTCACGACCCCTGTCTCCAAAAATGCTTACATTATAATTCATACCAACAGCAAAATTATAGTCGTGAAGTAGCAGTAAAATAATGTTATGGTTGGGAGTCACTGCAGCATGAAGAACTGTGTTAAAAGGTTGGAGCATTTGGAAGGTTGAGAGCCACTGCTATAGATGGTCTTCCCAGGTGGACCTGCCATTTCCCCTGTGAGTGCACACATGTAAGTGTGCACATGTAGCGCTTGTGTCCTGGATAAATACACTACAAACCAGTAAGAGCTTAATAAAAAGAAGATTCTAAATGGACCATGGCCCCAAGGATGCATGAATGTGCTCTACTCCAGTCTTCCCAAACTTGGCAAGACCCATGCTGACCAATGTTTCCAAAGCTCAGAGCCAGGAGGCAGTCCATCTCCCTGTACACATATGTCCCCGCCCGTGACCTCAGAGCGTAAGAGTCATGTAGAAAGACAGAGTTATTATTAGCTCCTCTGAAATCCTCAGCCTTATCACTATTGACATTTGGGATGCAGTCTCTTTGTGGGAGTGAATGTATTTAAATATCCAGGGTTTCAGTAGCTCCAGACTCCATCTGGGGTATACCAGAGCACCATGCCTCTACCCTCAAAAACATCACCAGATACTTCCAGGATCCCCCAAGAAAAAAGGAAGAGCAGGATTACCATAGCTGTGCACATCTGTCCTTGCAACAAGGAAGGTGGGAGAGCCACCCAGGAAGCTCCTTACGTTAGGACCCTGCTTGCCTGCAATTTGACCAAGTGCTTTTCTGACCCACTTTCCGTGAGCTGGCCAACAGGGCAGTGGCCAGTGTCTCAGATAGATGTGCTGTGCCCAAATCTCACTCAAGTTCACGAGTGAGTAATAAGGGTAAAATTAGAAATAGTGGTAACTGACAGGTGTGTTCTGAGTCCTTGTGTGTACATGAGAGGCATTGCCTGGCTCCATTCCTAAGTGGGCCTCTGTTTGGGGCGGTCCCTCCCAGGTCAGTACATGTACATTGCTACCTTCTTCCAACCCAGCTTAAATCTGATCAAAAATCAGAGCCCAGGCAAGGCATACATTCAGAAGACAGTAATGTAGTCAATAATGTGCTTTCCAAGTTTGGGAGCATGGGGTCAAGGAGTGGAGGATGATGAGTGAGTCTCAGGGTGTTTGTAAAAGATAGCAATGGAAGATGCCAGGCCGCAAACGTCACAGGGGCTGGAGACACAGAGGGCAGTGGCTGGAGCAAGAATCTCACCATGCACATCCCTGAATCTGAAAATGGTACCTGGAATGCTTCTAGTTTAATGACTCTCTTTAAGAGATAGAGCCACCTTAGCAAAAGACCTTTAAAGAAAAGGAAAAGAGGGGACTTTAAGGTGTTTCCTCTGTGGTAGAAAAAACTCAGCCTGGTTTGTGACACCCAGCTCTCTGCCAGCTTCTCTCCTGACTCTTCCCACCGCTCTCTTTAAACCGAATCCCCACTCATCGACATGAATGTGCTGGCATGGTGAGCTCACTTCACTTCATTGTGAACATTAAATAACAGCTACTCATTATGAAGAAGTGTAGAAAATACAATCAGAAGAGAGAAAAGTGCAAATGCTGTCACTCTGCAATAAATGTGACTGACATTTTCAGTGTGCCCCTGGTTTCTCACGCCAGTGATTCCCTATGCGTGCATTTCATTTTTGTCTCAGATTTGGGACCCCGCCTGCTTCCCTCACCTGATGTGGTAAAAGGCAGTGTTGGCACAACCCCGTGACCTCCATGAAGTCAGTGGTATGGACGAGTTCTGTCCTACACACACACACACACACACACACACACACACACACACACACACACATGCACACACACACACACGCACAACACACACTTTCACACATACTTACACTCACATGTACACACACACTTTTTTAAAAAGATTTATTTATTTATTATACATAAGTACACTGTAGTTGACTTCAGACACACCAGAAGAGGGCATGAGATCTCATTACGGATGGTTGTGAGCCACCGTGTGGTTGCTGGGATTTGAACTCAGGACCTTCTGAAGAGCAGTCAGTGTTCTTAACCGCTGAGCCATCTCTCCAGCCACCCCCCTACACACACACACACACACACACACGTTTTTTAACTTGTATGCTAGAGTCTTAGGTACTTTTATGATTTTCCTATTGTTACACATATATCCACACAGCAATATCTTTAAACACCACAGGATCTTGTCCATTTGCCTGACTTCTCAGGCCAGACGCCCAGACACAGCCTAACTGAGCTGCGTGTCAGAGCTGTAGACCAGCTCTATGGAGGATTTCCCCTAACTGGGCCTTCTTCTCTTGCAGCTGTCTCCTACACAAATTACAAGAAGACGCCTCCCCCGGTGCCCCCACGGACCACCTCCAAGCCTCTGATCTCTGTGACGGCCCAGAGCAGCACGGAATCGACACAGGATGCCTACCAGGACAGCCGTGCCCAGAGGATGTCCCCATGGCCCCAAGATAGCCGTGGTGGCCTCTACAACTCCATGGACAGTCTAGACAGCAACAAGGCCATGAATTTGGCTCTGGAAACAGCTGCGGCCCAGCGCCACGCAGCGGACACCCAGAGCAGCTCCACGAGAAGCATCGACAAGGCAGTCCTGGCATCCAAAGCTGAAGAGCTCCTCAAAAGTCGCTGCTCCTCCATCGGGGTCCAGGTACTCTCCCTCGATCACCCTCCCTGGCGCCTGCACAGGCGGGAGTCAAAAACCAAGTCGCAGCCCCAAGTATTTGGCCCCTTAACAAAAGCAGGGCAGTAAATGCTGGGCGGCCCCCTGTGCCTGCCCAGCATGAGAGACCCCAGTACAGAGCCCAGGGAGATGAGACTCATATACTACCTACGCACACACTACCTTAGGACTCGCAGAGCTATGGTCCTCAGGACTGACAGCTAGAAAGATGGTTTCGATAGGTTATTCAGATGCCGATAACGAGGGTGAGGGACTTGTTGAAAACACTTCAGCCCTCAAGGAGCGTTGGAAGTAAAGAGGCAGACAGACCTAAGTGCTGTGAGTTGAGCGTGTGACCAACTGGAGCAGTGTTCGGCTGGGCTCTTCCTCTCAGCCAGAGGCCTCTACACACAGAAGCAGTATCCTGTGGTGTCACACCACGCCAGGGTGTCCCACCATCCCATTAGCCTCCTAGCTCCAAGCCTGGCTGGCCCTCCCACTCCTCAGGTTGACTCAAGAGAACTTGACTTAGGTGCATTGAAGCACACATAATACAAAAATAGGGGGCCTGTCTCACAAATGGTGTCAGCTGACCTCCGCTAAGCCCTGGTGGATGTGGTTGCGCAAGCCGAGCTTTACCGGCATAGGTTTGCCTCTTGCTTCTGCACCTCAGCTCAGCCTGTGTGGCAGGTTTTAAAATCATAATGATGAATTCTCCACACATACATCCTGCAAGGTGGAAGTTCACGGAGCTGGAAGGGATGGCCCCATATAGGACTGGGGGGACAGGCAGAAACCAGGGGGGTGTCGGCCCACCGGCCTGGGTCCTTGAGCCAGGTCTCCACACTGTGGCTTCGTTGGTTTTTTTAGGATTCTGAATTCCCTGATCATCAACCCTACCCAAGGTCAGATGTAAGTACCAACCCTCTCCAAATCCAAGCTCGCATGAAAGTTTTTTCTCTCTCTTCTTTGGACTCTTCATATGACTGCTCTTGTCACTTCTCTCTGTCCCGGCTCTATGTGCCAGGCACTCTGTTGGTGTGTCACACTGTTGCACAGAACCCCTGACAACCCCTAGGAAGTAACTCAGCCCCCACTCTGGGGTAAGACACAACTTGCAAGCCTAAAAGTCCCAGCAACCGTGGAAGCACGGGACGCTCGCCATTCCTGTCTTTAGTTAAGATTCGGAGTTCTCCAAATACACCAGCACACATTCACTCCCAGGCCTCCAAGACCCCCTGTGGTATTCATAGCTAGAGTTGTCCGTCAGCGGCCCATGATAGGACCGAGGACAGAGACCCAGCCTCTGTGCCACTAAAGGAACCCGATACAATTTCAAGACCTCATAAAGTTGGATTATCATGCTCCAAAGGAAGACAAGACTTCATGCTGCCTTCTCAGAGCTGGGCCTACACCTGAACTCACGACACATTCTCTCCCCCTCACAGCTGGGCCACACACACCTCAAGCCCACTCATGTTTACAAGTGCTATCCTCCCTTGCTCTGTTGCTCCCAGGCTGGGTCCACGACTCCTGCCTCTTGGTACCCTAGCACCTAGCACAGTGCCTGGCACATAGAGAGCTCTCAGTTCATGTTGAGTATGGAGTGGTTGGCTGTGTTGGTGGTGAGCGCTTAGTGGAGAGATGTGTGAACATCATGACACTGGTTGGTAAACTCATTCAACTTCCTTTTTCAGTGGGGAAAGAAAAAACAAAACAACAAAACACCATGACATGAGCCCAGAGAGCCACTACTGTGTAAATAAAATTAATGAAACTGTAGTGGAAGAAGCTTGTTAGTTAGGGTAACAAGGAGTGTGGCCAGACCTCCACTCCACCAGTAAGAATGAAGGCTCAGGAGTGGCCCTTTAAACAAGTGGAAGAATATTCATAGACACCAGGTGCCAATGCCTGAGGGACGCACGGCAGACATAAACAAGTAAATAGGCTGTGTCTTATCCATGTCCCTAGCTCTATGATTTGTCTTTACTTAACCCTCATTAGTGGCCCTGTGGGCCACATGTCATTATTCCCAAGCAAAGGAGGGGAAACAGGTGACCTGGGAGGATGTGTGCCTTGCCTGAGACTGCCTAGCTAGGAGTGCCACTGTCATGGACAAAGCCCAGCGGGTGGCTCCCCACAGCCCTGGCAGGGCTCTGCTGCCCAGAGAATTGAAACTAAATTAGGAAGCCATTCTGTACCATGGGAGTCTGCCTTAGCATTCCTCATAAACATTGCTGGGATTATCCATCTGCCTGACCCAGAACCAGAAGCCAGCCTTACTCTGCCCTCAGCTTATAGAGAAGGGTCCATAGCATGGTGCCAAGCACTAAAGAACGCTACTTCCTGCCTGGCCCAGACTGCTGTTCAATTACCCAGAGCCCCGCTTGTCTGGGGAACCTTGAAAAGAGCCATGTGAATGTAGACAGCCCACAACTGGTAAATGTTGTCCTCTCTGCTGAACATTATGACCCACTGGCCCCTGGAGTAACTGTTCCGAGTCTGCAGGTATCATGGGACCCTATACAGTCAAGACTAGGATCCAGAGACCTGGAGAGATGGCTCAGTGGTTAAAAGTATGTAGTATCCTTGCAGAGGACGGGAACATGTCGCCCAACTCACAACAGACTATGGCAGCTCTGAGAAATGTAATACCTCTGGGCTCCACAGGCATGCATATGCGCATATGCACAGAAAGGCCCAACGTACACATTATTAAAAGTAAAAAAACAAAAGAATACTTTTAGACTATGCCCCAGGATCTAAGCGGAGCCTGCTGGGCTCTACACAGTGTGGCACCTGTCATGCTCTTTACACGGCCACTCTAGCACCCTATCCTTCCTATCCTCCCAGCTTAGGACTCCATACTTCCTGGATGGTGGAGTCAGCCTTAGGACCACATGGCCAGCTCTTGAGCGCTCTGGACTTTGTGCCAGGTCCTCGAGCTGACATCCCAGTCCCGGGATGAGAAGAAGAAGCTGAGTCCCCTGAAGTGGCCTACACAGGTCCTCAGACTCGGAGCTGTCTGTCACCTGGTTCCCTCCCTCTTCACCATGCCAGGCCTGTGCAGTCCTTTTTGTTTGTTTTGATTTCTGTTTTTGTTTATATCAGTTTACGGAGTGTCTGTTGTACAAAGGTCTTCATTTTGTGTGGGTGTGTGTACTTGTGAAACTGCCTCAGTAGAAGGCAGGAAGTCTTCAGCTCCACAGGCCTGGGCAGACCTGTGCTATGGGAACAATCAACACAAGGTGCTTCCCAAGCTGCCACAGTGAGGAGCACCTCTGGAAGCCTCTGTGACCATTCCTGTCAGGGTCCTACTGTGTATCCTACACTGCACTCCACACCCGGGATGCATGTGTGAGCACATACACACACACACACACACACACACACACACACACTGCTTCAACTGCTGTTAGGCAGAACCCCCAAGCTCCTCACCAAAACATCCTATTTAGCTCCTGGACTTAGAATGGGCTCCTGAAGGAAACATTGAGTTTATCTCCAAAGCTACCCATCTGCCTCAGTCTGAGGAAGGCTTACAAGATGGAGCCCAAGGCGCTTGTTTGGAGATCCACAACTCCAGGTGGGAGCTCAGATGTACTACTGGCATCCTCAGTGCTCCAGAGCTCCAGAGCTTTCACCTCAGGATCCAACAGTTCAGGCTCAGACTAAGGCAGCTTTGCTGTAGTTTGGTGTAAAGCCTGGTCTGGTGAGAGATGAACTGGGCACAGGAGAGAATGCCTTAGGTTTTTTTTCCCTATGCCCACCACTCTTGGACCTGCACACATCCACATCATGTGTGCACACACGCACATACTTTGCACCAAATTCCTTAGCCTTCTCGAGCAGCTCGTACCCCCAGACACTTTCCCCACTCTATCCCCCTGGCTCCCTCTCACGACTTCCCTCTGTATATAGCCTAGCAAGAACTGAGAGTTGCATGCCCTGAAGGTGCCTATCAGTCACCTCAGTTACATGCTTATGTGTCGTTCTTCACTGTCACCTGGGGAACCCCCACCCCCCATACAGATTCTCTCTCCAGAGTTACCCAGAAGGACTTCACTGGTTCATCCTTCTCTTGATGAGCTCTCTGTCACATGTGGACCTCATAGACAGACATTCTGCACACTGTTTTAAATGGATTCACACTGGTGAGCACGTTTCTTCAGGAGATGCCACGTTCTCTCTCCCCCATTGATTACAGTAGTTTTCCTCTACTCTGCATTTCTCTCCTCGGGGCTCTGGGTGTTGGCAAATCTTGAGCTCCTTTTGGACACATGATGTCAAGCCCTCAGCCTTTGCCTTCCACAGATAGCTTTGTATAGCCTTTTAGGATCGTTTCAGATGACAACTTCTATTAAACTGGCCAAACTCTTGCAATATGTATCTCTTTAACTCAATGTGAATGTGACTCTCCTGTGGGTCCTTGGTGGCACTGAGAAGACGTGGAGTTGGCTGCAGGCAAATCTCCCTGACTGCTCTTTTTCTGAGAAGGTGTTGGCTAGTTCCATATTCTTAAAAAAGGAAGCAAAGGTTCAAGAGAACTACAGAGATTTTCCTAGTGGTTGTACCACTAGTTTGAAACACACCTGAAAGTGTGTAGAAGCTCCACCTCAAGTGCCACTTCTCTCTGTCACCCTAAAAGTGACTACTTACATTAGGAAAAAAACGGCAGGTTGAGGGGGATCTCATTCCTTTGTGTGTGTGTGTGTGTGTGTATGTGTGTGTGTGTGTATCTGTGTATGTGTGTGTATTGTTTGTGTGTGTATGTCTGTATATGTGTATGTACACACAAGAGTATATGTATGTCTCCTCACACTATAATTAATAATGGCCTGCCGATCCATGAACTTTAGTCTAATTCCATCAAAAGCATTTTTGATGTTTTTAACTTTACAACCATCATTTAAATAACTTCAGGGCATCTTTCATCATGACTGAATAGCGATTTACGGAAGAGCCCTTTCGCAGATCTCGCATGGGTCAGAGTGTATCACCATCTCTTTCAGCTGCACTCCAGGGAGTGAAGTAAATTACACAACTATTTTCGATATTTTTATGACAGAAGTGTGTAATTTTTCTACTTCAAAATCTCCCTGAGAGGATACATGTGAATTTATGTCACTCACTTTATACAGCTCTCAAATTTGGCAGTATAAACCCAGACATAAAGGCACATGTCTGTAACCCAGAACTAGGGAGACTGAAGCAAAAGAATCATAAGGTTGAGACCAGATTGGGTAACACAGTAAGACCGTGTCTAGAAATTAGGTAGGTAGGTACATAGATAGATAGATAGATAGATAGATGACTGAACAACCAGGAGCATATGAGATATTCCCAAAAGTTTGCCCAGGTAGATATATAAGAAGCATCATGAACAATGTGATATGGTGGAAAGCTAGAAATAACCAAATTAACCCTCCACTGAAGACTAAGTAAGTAAATTAGATTGCATTCATAGCATAGGAATCTATAAGATATGATTAAAATACAAAGCAGGACTGGAATGGAGTTCAATAGTAGAGTGTCTTGAAGACAAGGATGGATGGATGGATAGATAGGTAGGTAGGTAGATAGATAGATAGATAGATAGATAGATACATAGATAGATAGATAGAGCAAGCCCCTGGGTTCTAACCCTAGCCAAATAAATAAATGGATGAATGAATACATGGTAGTTTTCTGTGTCCTGACATATTATTTTAAACCTATTAGTTTATATTCAGGTCTTTCATTTGAAGCATCAATAATCTACATGTCCAGTAAAATACATACAATTCAGTGGGACCATGACCACTTAGAAACAGGAAGCAGAATTGTGACCCCTAGCAAGAAGGTCTCAGGTTGTCTTTCTAGATTTCTTCTTCCATTCGACCCTTCCCTCCTTCCAGCTGTCAAAACCAGCAACACTGATCCAGTCCACCCTGTGATTAGACATTCAAGAGTTCTGAGACTCCCATGGCTGTGAGGGGTAGAAATCAGAGCTCTGAGGTCAAGGGCTCCTGGGCTGGGATCCTGGCACTGCATACAATAAGCTGAGTGCCCTTTGGCAAGGAACTCACCTTCTTCGGTTCTCTAGGAACACCCTGAGGTCTTTGTGTGGACAACAGCGATAAAGCTTAAGACACTGAACCGGTATCTGGCTCCTGCTCAATCAAATCACACATATCCACAACCACCACATCCTGTGGCCTATGGGGCCTGGAGGTGCAAGATCACAGACCAGCCTGGGGCAGTGCTCTCTCCTCCCAAACACACAGGGTACACTGTCAAGGGGTTAACTGCTTTGTTCTTCCTGGTAGTGACTTAAATTTTTAAGAAAATGTGTCTTTATAGTTTGGCATTTGAATTTGGGCTTAGCAGTCCTGTAGCTCTGTCAGATGATGTTTTGAGTAAAGAGGATACTGTCTGGCACCTGGAAAGATCTCCACAGCTTTACCAGCCTTGGCCTCACAGAATTTCCCACCTGGTGATCTATTCCATAAGTTTCCCATAGCTGACGATCATGAAAATGCCTGGTGGGTTTGGGAGAACTTAGCAGCTAGGGCCACGATGAGGAGTCTCCTGAGGATGCCTGTCGCTGTTGTCACCTTGAGCAGCCTCCTGGCCATCCCAGCAGCCACAGGCTTCCTGGTTCCCCTCCTTCCCCCGCCCCTAAGTGCTCTCGTCAACTTCTTGTGTCCATCGTTCTGTGCGCAGCTGAAGCCATTGGTACTCTCCTCTTAAATTGCTTATCTGTCGTTGTTAGCTGTGCTTGGCTCACACTGTCCTCGACTTCCTCAATGCAGAGCGTGATAAGCCCGTCCACGTCCTGGAAAGATGAAGCCCAGGAAAGCCCTGGGTTTGTTTTTGTTTTTGTTTTTGACTAAGCAATTTTATCTGCATATGTCTAAAAGACTCAAGTACAGTCTTGAGTTCAAGGAGTTATGTAAAATTCGATGAAACCCTGGTAGCCACATAATTACACAGAAATGAATGTGCATCTCCCTCCCCCTCTCCCTCCCCCTCTCCCTCCCCTTTTTCTATCCGATTCTACTGGATCAAGTCCATTTCTGCATTAATTAAACACATACACAATCCATTACAGCAAATGAACAAGAAGAAAATAGTCACTGACCAGATTCAATGCCTTGAGTCTAAAGTGAGATGTTCTGTGTTGAATTAGGTAGAAACAGCCACAGATTCCGACACGGAGAGCAGAGGCCTACGGGAGTACCACTCCGTTGGTGTGCAAGTAGAAGACGAAAAACGGTAACCCCCCCACCACCACCCCCATTCAAAGTGGCTGTGTCACCCAAGCCAGCTGCTTGCTAAATGCTGGGCTGCAAGATGCCAGTCTCTTTGCACTGGCCGTCAGTAATTCATTCTGCCTTCAGAGACAGGCCATTCATTTATACTTCATCACTCAAATACGAATGTACATGGGTCGTGCCTTGTTTTTGTAAGAGGAAAGGGAATAATTCTTTTCAAAGTAATTTACCACCTATTAAAATAGCATCATAGCTCACAGCCCTGGGAGGTCAAAGTCCTTTATCCAGAATCCTTTCTCAAAAAGAGAGTGGGCTGGGGCAAGGCAAACGTGTTTCTCAACTCACAATGTTGAAAATAATGAGGGAGAAGTGGGAAAAACACAGATAGAAAGAAGGGAGGGAGGGAGACGGAGGGAGGGGAGCCCAGATACAAGATGTGCCCTTCTCACTTCAGAAGTTTTACCTAAAAGCATAGAACACCAGTGTGCATCTGTGCCTGTGACATGGTTTTTAACCAGGGCAGAAAAATTGTTTTCCTGGCATTTAGGAACATTGCCAACTACACAGAAGCAGAAAGTACCAGGCTCTAAGTTGAAAGCTGCAGGTGCCCTTACCTAGACACTGTGCTGGGGGGAGGGGCATCCTTCCTGAAGAGACCTGGGATCCAACAGGAGAGATCTGGACTGCAAAGAAAACCTAAGGATCTACAGAGGGCATTGCTTCATGCATGGGCCAGAGTTCATAAACTTGGCACGTATCCAGAGCAGTGGTTCTCAACCTGTGGGTCACTACCCCCATGGGGGTCATATATCAGATATCCTGAATATCAGATATCTACATTACAATGTGTAACAGTAGAAAAATTACAGTTATGAAGTAGCAACAAAATATTGGGAGTCCCCACAACCTGAGGAACTATATTAGAGGGTCACAGCATTAGGAAGGCTGAGATCCGCTGCTCTAATAAAGGGAGCCCTTGAACACCAATCTCACTCACTCAGTGTACTTGAATGGTGAATGGGGGCCACCTAGAATCTGAATTGTTGATATTGAAGACCATTCATTTATCATACCCTGTGTTCCTCACAGTGACCCTCAAGCACAGTGAGTTGGACTTGTG
>JADRCC010575655.1:2255-12547 GCA_019843855.1 Hylomyscus alleni
ATATTCAAACCACCACACCCTGCATCTAGGATGCCCATCCTCATGGTGGCCTGTCTACCTGACTAGCAAGACAGCATTTGGAGGAGCCTGGGTCCTTACCTCAAGGACCTCTCTGAGGCCATTTAAGTGTCTTCACAACCTGGTGCTGGCTTTCCCAGACTGAGAGGGGACAAGACGGAAGTATATGATTTGTTGGTCACCCAGCAGTTGTATCATCCATTGCTGGAGCAGAACACAGGAGGACATGGGTATCCGAGGGCACCATAGCCTTCATCCCAGAGAAAAATCAACGAGTGGCCTTGCAGTGGGAATGTGATGTGGGATGGCCTGTGTACCTCCAGCCTGCTGAGCATGCTCTCTCTGGTCTAGGAAGGACTCAGCCCGCTTTGCCGGACCGAGCATGTGCTCCTGGCAGTTGCAGACAGCTGCATTTCTCCCTTCCCATCTTTAATCCCATTGCTTCACCTTCTTCAATAATTGCAGTTCCCAGAGGGCTTTGCAGCAAACAATTTGCATAACTGGCCAAATAAGCATCATTCTTTGCTTTAAACTAACTCCCAGCTTGAAATTTTCAATGAGCTTCTGCGTAGGTCAGCCACTGTGGGGCGTCTCTTTCCTGTGTTACCTCCAAATCACCCCCAGGTTGGCTGGGCAGCAGAACAGGGCCTGGAGTGAGCTCTGCTCACTGCCCTGAGAGTACCAAGCCCTGTACTCTGATTCTCAAGGGCCAGTGTGTCTGGTCCTCTCTGTTCTCCTCCTCAGACTCCCTCTGTGGGACATGTTGGCCCATCTTTTGCCATGCTTGAAATTTCCAGATAAAAGCCAGTGAGAGTCTGTGGTCCCATAGCCAGAGTACCGGGGTGGCAAGGGGTAGGATAAGATCTTCCAGCCCCCATACAGGGCTCCCTATGGAGCATATCCATGGGTGACCATGGTAGTTCCACACTGTGGCCTCCACTTATGTCTTCCTGACAGGCAAGGCAGGTGACAGAAGACAATGTGGGGAAGAAGGGAGAAAAAGTGGGGTGCACTAGCCAGACCTCATTGGCAGTGTGTATGCACATATGTGAACATACACATATACATGCAGGAACACACATGCACAAACACATGTACACACACACACGAAGGGGGTAAGTTTGGGGAGTGTTAGCAACAGGTAAGGAGCAGATCTACCCCTGCAAGGCTCTGGAGCCTGGCAGAGGAATAGAAGGGCTGGACATGGCCACAGCTAGTGTTGTCTCATTGGATCCTTGAAGCCAAGAAGCAGGTAAAGGAGAAAGAGCATTCCCAGGCACACTCCTATTCACAGGGCACAGAAATGGGTGGGGCCATGAAAAAACCAGCAAAGTCTGGGGCTGTGGGGCTCTCAGCTTGATGTCAATTGTGCTCACAGCAGAATGAGGGCCCTGAATCTCTGGCTAAGGCTTCCAGTCCATCTCAGAGACCTGGAAAGTCTGGGACAGCCAGTGTGGTAGCCTGACTGGGATCCCTCTTGGTCCCATCCAAGTCCTTTCTGCCAGATGAGGGAGGCTGGAAAGCCCTCTCCTGGCCCATCCATCCCTGTAATTTCTCAGCCTTCCCTCCTGGCCCTTCCCCTCCCTTAATTGCCCTCCATCACGAGTTAACATCAGGAAAACTAATTTTGATCTTGGTGTGAGAAAAACCTTAATCCCAATTGAAAAACAGAAAAGAGTTCTGCTCATGCTGGGAATATCCTGCAGGTGCCCGCAGGGAGATGGCTTCTGAGCCAGACAAGGACTGAATTTCTCTCCTCCTCAGGCTAGAGCATCTCTGCTCCAAGGTCTGTCTGTGGTAGTGGCATCATATGGCAGGGAAGGGGGCAGAAAGCCAGTTGTGTCGAGTGCTTATTGGTGCCCAGCTTGTGGCTTTGTGTGTGGTTCTGTGTTCTGGTGTGGTGGGGCACCTGCCTGGGCTCACAGCCAGGTTCATACAGCTTTGGAAGCTGGGCCTGGATGACACTTAACTCTAGGTGCCGCGTGTAAATGGCAGAAGCAGGGGAGAGGTCTTGCCCCCACCCCTAGCTCTGTTGCCAAGCCTCTCAAGCAGTTGGCAGGGGCAGGGCCTCTTAGGGGAGCCAGACTCACCACCTGCAGTGGGCTGGGCTGCGGATGAACACTGACACTAATTGGGGAGCAGCATCTCCGACATCCTGATTTCCTGTCTTGACTGCCTGGCCCAACAAAAAGGCTTTGTTTGATCTGGCTTGGTCACAGCATCTTGTCAGAATCTTCTTGTCTCCTTCAGCCCTGCTTCTAAGACTAAAGGACTCTCACTCCCTGTCACTGTCTGGGAGTCAAGGACAGAGACTGGAGTGCTCCTAGGGAGCCAGCAGCTTGCTAGGTAATCTTGAGAAAGTTGCCTCGGTTCTCTGGGTCTTAACTTCTTTACCCTTGAAAAACAGAGAATTAGGTCATCTTTCTTCCTTCCCTAGCCCCCCCCCCATTTGTCTGTCTGTCTGTCAGTCGTCTAACTTATGGGTTGAACCCAGGGCCTAATGTACACGAAGCAAGGGCTGGACCACTGATCTCAGCCTCAACTGTCCTGCTACTCTTTATTTTGATAGAGAGGGTCTCACTATGCTTCCTAAACTAGTTTTGAACTCAGGATTCACCTGCCTCAGCCTCTGGAGTAGCTGGATACCAGGCTTGTGCCACCCAGTCTGGCTTCCTTTCCATGGTAAGAATGGGTATTTTGGTGGGACGTAGGAAGCAAAGGTCTACTCACTCCTGAAGCCAGGCTACAGAGGTGGGAGATGTCCTCCAGGGGACAGGAATTACGTTAGAGAGATGTTGTGTACCTGTACTTTACACTTTCTTCAAATATGGAAATGTCCCAACATGCTGCCCTCCAGTGTGGGACACTGGCCCTGTCTAGGTACTTGGTTGCCTTCGCCAGGATCTTTGGAAGGCACCGAAGGGACTTGAATGTAGCATTTTGCCTTTGAGAGTGGTTCAGTTTGTTGCTATGCCTGGAATGGCACGATGTGATTGACAGTGGCTACTCCCAAAGAAGAGCCACTAAGCGTCTCATTCAGAATCACGGAGGCAGGGTTGGCATGCCCAAGGCCTCTGCTAAGGGACAACCTACTGACCAAGAGTAGGGGCACAACCTACGATTTGATAGAATGAACCCCCAAATCCAGGTGTG
Organism: Hylomyscus alleni; assembly: GCA_019843855.1. NCBI lineage: Eukaryota > Metazoa > Chordata > Mammalia > Rodentia > Muridae > Hylomyscus > Hylomyscus alleni. Next base: position 5,427 of record JADRCC010575655.1, read on the forward strand.
CATAGATCAGGGTTCCCATGAGTCTCAGAGAACAAGAACAGCAAGAAGACAAATCCTAGAACTACCTCCCATGTCTGCCATACTTGGGGTGGTCTCTGTAGGCACAATGTGATGTCAGATCAGTGAGTGCTCAGAGCCCTTCAAGGCTGGGACTTCACAGGCTATATTTTGCAAGTAGCTGTATCTTCTCTAGGTGGAGTGAGAAAGCTGAGCAGGCAGCCCCCAGGTGTCTTACTCTCACGCACTCCTTGGCCTCCGGGGCCGGCATTAATAATTTATAAGGAACACAACATCACTGGAGTGGTCTGTGCTGTCAGAATTTGTGGCTTTGAAGTCTTTAAGGACCTGATTTATTCCATTTGTCCTTTATCTACATTACAACTGAGGACATTGACATTTGGAGAGGGGCAGGGCCCTGCTCAAGGTTATGGGGAGTCTAGGGCCAGCATGGAGGTGTATCAACACCAGTCTGGGTGGTACAAGCCTGGCATCCCAGTTACTCTTTGGGGCTGGAAGAGGAACAGCCAATTCAAATTCCAGCAGCTTAAACAAGTATGGATTTTCTCCCATGCATCAAGGAAGCCAGGCACAGATCGAGGAAAATCACCACACTAAAGCCCAGTGATGGGCAAGTTCTTCCTGTGCCAAAATCTTTAGCCATCCTTAGCTTGGGTGTTTGTTCTCATGGCAGAAGATGGCTGCCACTATTCGAGAATCAACCCTGATGTTCCAGACAGGAAGAAGAGGACAGCATGGGCAGGCAGAGGTATTCTTGCTTGTGTTTTTGTTACTGGAAAGGTGGCCTCCTGAGGCTTCTCCCCACTTGCTTTAGGCTAGAACTGAGTTACAAGTATGTGTTCACTCCTGGTTTCTAGACAGACAGGGAAGGGAGATAGACGGTGGCCAGCTTGGGTAAAGCCACCCAGAGATGGCAGTGAATACCTTTCCTTCTAGAAACCCTGTCTTGAGATTCCTCAGCATTCCAGTGCTTTGGGGTGGGGTGGAAGGCCCCACAAAACTGTTTGGTTTAGGGGCAAAAGCTTTGCTAGGCAACGACCTTCACCCAAGGTGCATGGGGACATAGGATTGGCTTAGAGTGCACAGTTAAAAACCCTGGGGCTAATTCTAATTCTCCTTTCTCTGAGCAGCTCACAGCCCCTAATGAAAACATGTGTAAGAAATCTGCAAGGTTAATTTTGCTGGAAAAAAAATTCCAATAAAGCTCCATTAGATTTTCGTGTTAAATTAATGTAATGGATGCTTAAAAGCCATGCTAATTAGGATTTGTTATTAAGGGGAATGTCAGGTGGATGGGACTTGGCCCACAGCTGACACTTTCCACACACAATCTAGGGGAGGCGGCCTTGTTGTGATCTGCAGACACCACATTGTCTGGTCCCAGTGCCCAACTCATGTCCTGGAATGTTTGTTGCCATTTAAGTTCATTGTCTGAGTCTGGAACATTCTTTGCACTGAGATGTCGGAGGACAGACGGGGGTTTGTTTTTGCATGCTGGTACTTTTCCCATCTCCGGAGATTACCTGCAGCTGGGAGGGTGGCACAGGAGGGTGGCCTCTTAGGTCAGGATCTGATGACCCTCCCCACCCCATCTTTCTATGCAGGAAGGTCAACAGGTGCGACTCATTGAGAGTCTCCTGTGAATAGTCGAAGCTACATGGAGGACAGTGTTGTAGTATACAGAGTGCCTGGCACTTGGTGGAACTTGGGGCTCCTGGGAAGCTGGGTATGATGGCATGAACCTGTAATCCAGGTACTCATGAAGTAGAGGCTGGAGGATCAGGAACATAGGTTACACCAGACCCTGCATCAAAAAGAAAAAGTGACTTGTGCAGAATTCCCTGGGAAGACCCAGGCTTACCATAAATACATGTATCCACGCATCCATCCATCTGCATCCATCCACACAACCATCCATCCATCCACACACCCACCCAACCATTGTCTTCCATCCATACACTCATCCATCCATCTGTCCATCCATCCATCCATCCATCCATCCATCCATCCATCCATCCACACACCCACCCAACCATTGGCATCCACCTACACACTCATCCATCCGTTTGTCCATCTATCCATCCATCCATCCACACACCCACCCAACTATTGGCATCCATCCACACATCCATCCATCCATCCATCCATCCATCCATCCATCCATCCCTTTTCTGTATCCTGTCCCCAGCCTGTCCCCGAGGCTCAAGGGGATGAGCCTTTGAGAAACTGAGAAACTGTCCCTTACCTAAATGGCTGGGACAGGGGTGGGAGGTGCTGGAGGGTCACTCTTTTAGGATCCCATCACCTTTCTTTCCAACTTACAGGGGTGCTCACCCCCACCCCCAGAAGGGAATCAGAGTTTCTTTATGAGGTCCCAAAGTTTATCTGCTCAAGTTTGGAGCAGATTCCATGGTATCCTCCAGGGACCAAGGGAAAGCAATTTTTTCATGGTCTGGGCAGCAGGTTGGGAGAGGTAGGGAATTTTGGGAGCCTGGTTAGTCATCTGAAGGCATCTCTCAGTCCTAGAAAGGGAAAGGGCAGGAGCCTCCTCCATCTCCTCCCAAGACCAACTAGCCATCAGCAAAGCAGAAAACTTTAAAAATCCCAGAGGATTTCTGAAACAAACCCAGCAGCCACTGGGATACAATAGCAGGGAGAGGAAATGAATCCTGGGACAGAGGACAATGGAAAAAGCCATGGAGCCTGCAAGTAGAGAGATGGGACTATGGGGGGGGGAGGGGGAAAGAGAGAGAGAGAGAAAGAGAGAGAGAGAGAGAGAGGGAGGGAGGGAGGGAGGGAGGGAGGGAGGGAGGCAGGAAGAGACTGAGAGCATGTCTTATGGGCATCTGGAAGTGGAGTTAGGTCTAGACAGGGAGGGAGAGGCCATATCCCAGAATTTGCTCCAGCTGTCTAGGTGTGGTCACCCACCCTTGTAGCCCCAACAAGCCCTAATTCTTTCTTGCTGCCAGAACTCAGATACCAGTAGCCTTCGTGCAGAGGTAACAGCTACTCCCCTGAAGCAGTGCCTGGCTCTCTTTCTCTTTTCTGCAGAAGGCAGCCTTTCTTAGGTTTTAGTTAACTCCTGCAGGAAGTGGAAACTTCATTGGGAGTGTTTCCCAGGTGAAGAGGCAAGAAGATGATCCTTGTGAATGAGAAAGACCCTCCCAGCCTCCACTCATTATTATCCCCTTTCCTATGGGAGAAGGTCTTAGCACCCTGAAGTCCCTACATGGGGATCTGAGACAAAGGATGCCTTAGATAACTTGTTTCCTCCCTCCAACAACTGTTCCCAAGAACGCAGCAAGGACTTCAGACTCAATCAGTGCTGGTGTTTGGCACGTGGAAGGGGAGCTATCCAACAATTCAGAAGAGGTGGCCCATGAATCCAGCTCTCTTTGGGGGCTACTCAACCCTCAGTCCTCTCTGCACAGTTCCTGGTCCATGAATTCTCTAATCCTTAGAGCTGGGAGGTGAGACTTGCTGGGGAATTCCCAGGAGTCACTGTGACACCCACACACCCATGGGTCAGGAGTAGAGGAGCAGAGGCTGAGGGCCTGTCAGAGTTGCTCAAGCTAGGGTCTGTAGACACCAAGCTGAGCGCTTAACAAAGATGAGAGTAGGGGCTGAGTCTGCTCCCTCACCTTGAGGGCTGGAACTCTCTGCCTGACACCTGGAACGGAGCTTCTTCACCCCACAACCCTCACTTAAAAAAAGATGTAGGGGCTGGAGAGATGGCTCATCAGTTAAGAGCACTGGCTGCTCTTCCAGAGGTCCCGAGTTCAATTCTTAGCAACCACATGGTGGCTCACACCCATCTGTAATGGGATCTGATGCCCTCTTCTGGCATGAACCATGCACAGACACATAGAACTTTCATACCTTTAAAAAAGATTAATTTTTATTTTATACGTATGGGCGCTTTGCCTGCATGTATGAGTGTGCACCTTGACTCAGGGGCGTCCACAGAGTGCAGAAAAAGACACCATATCCTCTGGACCTGAGATAACAGAGGGTTGTAAGCAACCATGTGAATGCTGGGAACCGGATGCTGAGTTTTCTGCAGGAGCAGCCAGTGCTCTTAACTGCTGAACCATCTCTCCGGTCCCTACAAGCCCTAATTCTTTCTTGCTGCCACAACTCAGATACCAGCAACCCTCAAATGCCAGCAGGATCCTGTCTGCCCCAGGACTGAATCCTGATGTCTTAAAGTAGAATATACTTTATATATATGTCTTAAAGTAGAATATACTCCACTGCTGCTGCCGCATTCGCAGGCCATGTGGATACCGCTGTATCCACTCAACCGTTACTTTAGTTTATAATTTACAAACTTGCAGCAGCAAGATGGCTCAGCAGGTAAAGGCACTTGCTTTGCCAGCCTAATAACCTGAGTTCTAGCCTACCTAATGGTTGAAAGGAGAGATCAGACTTGCACAAGTCATCCTCCGACCTCCACACGGACACCGTGGGACTCTGCACCCCACTATACACACAACATAAATAAAATGTATAATCTTAGAAACTAAAAACATTATAAACTAAATTTTACAGTTGAGAATAGCTGCAACATAACAAGCCAGTAGTATTTATTTATCACACATACCTAGATGGCATGTCTGGGCTTTAATAAAGCTTATGTATAAAAGCAGGTGGAGGTCAGATCCAGTGACCCAGCCATGGTTTGTCAGCCAATAGTAATCTACTGGGTCACAGCTCCCACTTCTGAAAACTGGGGGCTCGTGTGAGGGCAAGATAGATCATTAAAGGAGTTGGTTTAAAAGGAAAATCAAGGGTCCTAGTGCTCAGGAGTAGAGAGGTACTTCACTCTGTCTCTTGCCATCGCTGTGTGACGTTGAGAAGGTCACTTAGCTTCACTGGGCAACATTTATCTCCTTTATAAAGTGGGATTCTAACACCCATGTCTCATGATGTGCATGGGTTAGGTGACAGCACAAACTGCATGCTCAGTGGATGTTAACAAAGAGCAGAGTCCCTAGTCCCTGTCACCTGCCTGTTGCTGGACATTCGGTAAATCCTTTTCCTGCTCCAGTGCCCACGGGACCAGGAACCTTCCTGGACACTGGATGTGAACCTGCCATATATGGTCCCTCCCTTTCCCACCCAATGCCCCACCACCACCACACTGCTTCCCCATTTAACAGAACGAGTAATTAACAATGTTAATTCTAATCTCATTTGCTAATGAAGGCAGTCTAATTGCGCCATAATTGGCAGCAGCAGCAGTAGAAAAACACAAAATAAACCCTGCGTGTGTAATTCAGTTTAACTTCTTTATAATTACCTAGGGGGCCAGGACTGGGTGGCTGGGATGGGGGTGGGTTGAGGAGGCTGGGGAATTAAGAACAACCCCTGGGAGATGGAGAAGGGGGTTTAAAATAACGCCCTTCTGGGCGGCTCTAACCATTCTCCCAAGACCTTTGAGACAAACCTGTTTCTCTCCCTTCTTCCTCCTTTTAAAGCGTGTTCCCCTGCAGGCAGGTCTCTGTTTCTCTGTGCCTTCCTAGGTTTTTACTGCATTGGGTTTTCCTCCAGGTGGGCCTCTGCGGGAGGGGATGCTAGCTTCAGTTGTGGGCCCTCTGCTTGTCTCTCCAGCCTCACTTGACATCCAGTCCTTAGACCTCAGACCTGACCTTAAGTTCCAGCCTGTAAGGATTGGTCTCTGCCTCATTAGGTTTCCATGTAGAACTCCCCCAACCTGGCAACCTCTTAGGAGCCTTCAGAGGAACCCACAGGCAAACCTGATTAGGCCCTCTTATTCTACTTCAAGTGGAGGAGGATGCTTAGATAGGCATCCCATAATCGCACACATGCCTCTGTGTGGGCCTTTTTATCTCCAGGTTAAAGTTTTAGTTTTGTTTTAGAATTTCATGTCTGTGGTGGGATTTGTGCCTATGCATGCAGGTGCTTGGGAGGCCAGAAGAGGGCGCCAGATCACACTGGACCTGGAGTTACAGGCAATTCTCAGTGTGGGTACTGTGAACAGGTTTCTGGCCTTCTGCAAGAAGTACTGGCTTTCAACTGTTGAACCATCTTTTCAGCTCCAAAATAGATTTTATGTAAAAATTCACAGTGCCTGGCACCGAATAGGTGCTTGGCTTTACCCTTGTAGAATGAGAGGTAGGTGACTATGGAGAAGGTTCTGGAAAGGCGGGGAGTAGGGAAAGCTTTGGGTGGACTGTAGTTCTGGTTTAGTCTGCTGTGTGCTCTGTGAAGCCAGAGGCTTGTACTCCATCTCTCTGTGTGACACTTTTTATATTGTTACAGGAGAGAAGGAAGGAGATGGGAGGGAGGGAGAGAGAGAGAAAGAAGGAGGGAGGGAGGGGGGGTAGGTTAAATCCCAGGCTTCTCATCTTTGGAAGTGAAGCTTCACACCTCAGCCCCACCCCCCTCTCTGAGTGTGTAAGTCCACACCTTCTCTCAACCCTAACAATCGCCTCTGCTTTTGACCCACAGCAACATCTCAACAGCTTCCACTGCCTCGTTTTGGAAAGAAACGAGTACAAGGTATTTGCTCTGCTTAAGGGCCAATCATTTCCATAGCAACCAGCTGAGGCTTAGGCTAAGCTACAACCTGCTCTGGCTTAGGGGTGATGAAAAGGGACTTGGCTAGTTTGGGGTTAGAAGGCATTTGGTGCCCTTCTTCTGAGTCTGTAGTCCTCACCGCGGGAGACTTGGATGCCTGGTCTAGGTGTGGATCAAGTGGTCCTTTGGTTTTGGTTTCTTTCCCTACGGGGACTACTACAGCAATCTGGGCATTCATTTCTCACTCCCTGCCTTCCGCTTGGCTCCTATTCGACACTTTCTCTCGCTTATGCCTGTATGCTGGAGCCAGCATACCTGAGATTACTTAGAGAAAGTTGAATGCCAAGCAACTCCCAGGTCATTTGTGTAAAAGAGGAGTCTTTCCTGTGGTTTTCATACCTTTTTTTCCCCCTCATTGTTCTGAAATTTCCCAACAAAGTGTCTCCAGTATTAGGTGCCACCCAACAGAAACGCAGATCCTAGGGTGTATAGATGTTTTCCTAATTGTCTTTGTGATAATGGTCACACTCTGCCTCCTCTGGACCATTTCCTGAATTTCC